>CANNZV010000766.1:0-222504 GCA_947561585.1 Caprella mutica
CAACATACATAATCTTATTCGGCAATAATAAATATTTATTATTCATATGAATTTGATATAATATCATTGATCTATCCGTAATTCATTTACATTAGAAATCTTGCAGTGGTAGGCTCACGGAAGTCCTAGTAAAAGCCTGCTAATTTACTGCACTTATTTATCAACTTAGAATCTATCTCCATTCCAACTAATCTACAATCAATGTTACTTTCCAACCTCCTATCGTTGACAAAAGTAACATAGTATTTACCGTAGAGTTATCGCAATTTAAGTGTCTGCAGTGTGTACTTTATGTGCCCCTCACTATCTCCTCATCTTCATGTAATTTAGATAGTGTGTGCCATGCAATGCATATTCCGTTACGCCGTTTCTAGTGTTTAAATGTGACTCTACACGCACGCCTTGAAACCATTGCGCTTCAACACGATCCTCTAATCATTCCATCGCAGTTAGAGTTTGAATAACACTTTATTTTGTTGTGAATTATTTTGAGAAATAATCAACATCCTTTAACCCTTTCAGCTCTATTTCTTACAATAAAAATTACTTTTCGTTACATATTGCATGTGAGAAATAGCTTTTCTGCATCCATGAGCTATGTCACTAACTGGTGTTAGGTGACTTTGTCATGGAGCCACTTACTTTTCTGACTTCTTTTACCAGTCCTTTGTATTAAATTACGTGCCATCGATATTGCTTCTTGTTCCAAAGCAGACATTAAACCCTCTAATAAAATAATTATAAATATTAATGTTCCAAGAAATTTTACTGCATTGTATCACCTAGATATTATATTTCAAGTAGGTATGATAAACTCTTAGTTATCACACAGTTTCGCTTTTTCGATTATATAATATATAATAATTATTATTTATCATGTGTTTAATTATCATTACTTTTTTATATGATCGATCGTATATGTAAAACCCTCCGATAACGTTGAACTTACCCTACATAAAAAAAGAGTCTCAGAAAGTCCACACACACTGACTACCATTAAAAGAAAGAAAGTTTTTTTACTATCACTTGCATCGATTTGTTCAGAATAGCTCAGTCTCTATAGTGGTATACGTTACGGTAATTATTATTGGGTGTTATGTTCAATGTAACGACTTCATAGCGCACTATGTCACATGTTATTGTTGAATATTTGAGGTGTTACTGTGAATAGACACGTGTAGTCATAGGACATATCCATTAACTGATTTTTACTACATTGTTATTATACTGTCTAGAAGAAAGAGAATAAAGGAAGCAAACGCGAGGAAATGCTTTAACGGATAAAAAGTTGGGGCCATAGAAACCATAGCGTCCCCTGTTAAAATTCTATGGACTCACACTTACACCAATATATATTATAATATTTATTATATATTATTGTTTGATCTTAAAATTATACTGCTATCATATTGATTAAAAATGAACATAATATATGCAGCAGTTACTAATTATCAAACTAACTTTGAGATAATGATTACATCAGAAAATTTACGCAAGTGCAATAGTTCAACATCAAAATCTTTTATATAATTAAAGCAAATCGAATTAACTGCGTAATTATTTCTTCTCTTTCAATATTTATTCATTAAAACATTTGATAAATTAGCTTCTAATTACTGAAACTAAATTAACACAGTTTATATAAAATATTTTCAGTAAAACAAAGTAATTATTCAATTGTATTCCACTGACAAACTTTTTAAATAATTCAATTGAACTTAAATTCTAGAATAATCATCAGTGTGATATCATAATGATTAATATAATAATAATGATAAATTAGTCACCAAATCACAGGTGTGTCCAACGTAATGTCCAACTGATAATATTTCATGAAAAAATCAGTGACTGGTGGTGAATAATTATTCATTATTCCGTGATTAGTTAACACGGACAGTGTACTATTTTTACATTGTTATTGATCGTGTAATATAGATCTATAACTGAGTTTCATAGTTACAATATAGAAAGAGAATAGATAATTATGAACAATAATCCGTATTAATGGTACAACTAGTCAGTTCTTACGGATGAAGTTATGTGCTAAATAATATTTTCTTATTTATAGAGAAGTGTATTGTTTTAAAGTTTTGTGGGACCTTAGAATATTGTGAAGGAACCCATTATAATCTACTATGACTCCACCATAACCTTCTCTCTAAGTATTTTCATTTTTATTATTAAAAAGTAAATACGTATTCAAACTAAATTGAAATCTCTTAACACCGTAAATATATAATCATCAGAAAAACGTCATACAGTTTACTGCATTGGAACTCATTTCAATTAATTTCTCAAACATATCATAAGATTGAATTCAAATATAAATAAAATATTGATATTGAATTCGCTATAGATATATCATCGACTGATTTTTACTCAGATATTTAAATATTTATTTGAAATAAAAGTAAGTCGTCAGCTGTCGAATCTATCAGCAAAGGAAATTATTTACAATGACAAATATGATTACAAACATATTATAAAATATTAATTAAAATCTCTGATCGAAAAAAGATTTTCTTATTATTTTCATTCGACATATTGAACATTATTTCGTTATGTGTGATATTTTTCATATATATTTTTAATGGTTTATTCCGATTAATGGTTTTTATAATATTTTTATTTGAATAATAGAGAACATTAAAGTAAAGTCGTATAATGGGTATTTCTAATGTTTTCCTTTTCAATTTGGTTGCAGTAAAATGGCATGATTATACTATTTAATTACTTAGTTACACCCCCATACGTAGTTTCCTTATCTTTACTTGTCTCACTATCTGTTTGTGGTCTGTCACGCTTAAATTAATATCCCAAAATTAGCTTATATATGTTACCAGGAAGTAGCATGCATATTAACTATTATATGAGTTCAATAAATGATTAAATTAATTATATTCTATATCATTATACAACCTTAGGTAATTATTTTTAATTAGCTAAATTCTATACAACCTCTGTCATTAAATATTGACTTTCATGAGAACACGTTTTTCTTAACTGGCAAGTACACTAGTTAACTGATAAATTATTCAACAAAAAACTAGCGAATACTCATTAACGAAAGCACTACTTAACTATAAACAAATCTCATATTTATATCAGTATAGACATATGATTCCTATTTATTTTGTTACCTTCAACTTTTAATTAACCTCTACTTAACCTAATTGATATATGAGTGATCTTAATCTTTCCAGTAATTTTCTTTTTATAATTAATTTAGAGTGGGCTAATTAATTGATTTTTCTTGAATTCATTTCTCTTTTCCCCTTAATATGAGATAACTAAACATATGTCATATGTTCCGTTATGTGTCCCATCCCAACGTCAATCTCGTATAGACATATGTTTATTTAATTATTTTGTTGGGTTAGTTACAAGTTATGGGACGCTTTCACATTTTCGATCATATAAGGAAAAAGTATATAATGATTATTTATAAAAAATATTTTAATTCGTATATCCACGATGCCTGTAAGTACCATGGTTACCAATCAAAGTAACCAGTTAAGATGTTATAATATTCATTTTCTTCTATATAATCGGTATGTGGAACTGTCCGATAACTTAGAATTTACCCCACGATAATCTTAAAACCTAAAATTGTTATCATATGACATAGACACTAAAATATATAAATATATACTAATTTTCTTTATTGGATCACACATATATAGTTTTAAACACATGTATAATTCTATAGTTCTCTTTGTATAATTCTTCTTGCCTTCGCAAATTTTGGTAGGTTATGTTCTGGTCAGCATTGATTTTTGGTGATCTTGTTATTCTCAAACTCAAAAAGTATTCACAAATAATATTCAGCCAAATTGCTTGAAATTTGGTGGGGCGATTAGTCATTATACAGGAAACAGCTTATTAGATTTTAGGAGCGAACAGGTCATAGGTCAAGGCCATTCATAACTCAAATGTATTCAACCAGATTGCCTGAAATTTGGTAAAACGATTGGTCATCATCCTAGAACTATTTTATTTTATTTTGGAAGCGAACGGGTCAAAGGTCAAGGTGATTCGTAATTCAAAAGTACGATTTGTCATTATCCAGGAACAATTGTTGATTAGATTTTGGGGTGAATGGGACAGAAGTCAAGGTTATGTATAACTCGAGGTTTATTGGATGGCCAATGCGACAGGTATGCGCTCTACGAGTACCCATCATCAAGTTTCATTTGTGTAGGTATAGTTCATTAGCATAGTTCTAGTTCCATTTTTATAGCTCTAGTTCTATATGTTTAGTTATAGTTACATTTGTATTGTTCTACATAGTTATACATGTATTTTTTCACCACGGTTATTACTGTGCTACATAAACCAGTACTTCCCCTCTTAATCTTATATGACCCCACAATAACCACCTTCATTTTCACCTATTTGTTCAAGTACACCCGAATGTGAAATTCAGAGAATGAAGTCAAGTCAATGCGACAATTAGGTTAACATGCAATGGACGCATTACCAACACTCACTTTGTTCGATCAATTTCAACTGAGTCAAAGACCTCACTATGTTATTCATTGAAAGTAAATAGAAAACGAGTTTTGCTCATTCAATAGGCATGAGCACAATTATAGTGTGTATGCATATAATAATAGGAATGTATTTATTATAAAATGTACATGCAACTGGAGGGAATTGTTAAGTCTCTTCGATTCAATTAGATAACAAAGATACAGTACACTCTTCTTTATCGAAGGTATATTTATATGTAAATAAGTAAAATGGTAATATTTGTATAATATATATACAAAAGGCAGAGTATATAATATGCAAAAAGCTCAAACAATATAAATTTACAGTTATTACAAACTATTGTATCGTATAAATAATATTCAAAATATGATTACGAATTCGTCCACCTAGTCCGAGTAGGGTTAATTACAATATTGTATAAGATTTATTTTTAAGGTTTCACTAATTTTTGAATGTTTTCTAATAATAAGGACTATTATGTTAAGATGATTATGTTTCAATGTATTAATAATCTTATATACAGGGTGTCCCAGCGTTACGGGACCTGAAAGAAACTGTAATAACTCAAAAAGTTTAAGAGTAGAGTTAAAAACAAATACACCATTTAAAAGAAGATTAAAGATAGATTCCAATTATATATCTCTATTCATGATTCTGCAATTATTCATTAACTAAATTAAAGTTTGCTTCGAACCCTTCATAATGGGTATTGGGACAAGGGATTATCTTACATTTATGTATCTCATTTCAATACATTCAGTACGGTAACATAGCTGAAGCACAGAAACCTATTTTTTGAAATATCTAAAACATATAATGTGTAGCGAAACAACCTAACAACATTACAGAATTTTAAATATAACATAACTCAAGAAATTAATTCAATCAAACCTCAAACATTATCTAAAGTGATGAAAAGCATGACGAGAGCACATGAATGTTCAAGAGTGAATGGAGATCATATGAAATGAATAATATTTAGAACAGTCTAATCTACCTAACTCAAGTTTTTATCTTCTTTTGAATGGTGTATTTGTTTTCATCTTACTTTAAAAATGTTAGAGTTAGAACATTTTCTTTCGGATCCCGTAACGCTGGGACACCCTGTATTTAGTTATTATCATTATTATCAGCCTTCAGGTACTCTATCCTAGAATTGTGTGTTGTGAATTGAAAAATGTTGTTATTTAGATTATATATTACCATATCTATATTATTTTTGATGCTACTATTCGCAGTTTTAGAGGATAGCGCCAGGGTTTCGCTTTTCAACTACGGGGTCTTTTATTTTTGCGTTAGGAATTTTCGTAGGTTTCATTTACTTTTGTATAATTTTATATAAAGAGGATTATTTTGAGACACAATTATACAGATTAGTAATTTCTTGAATTAATAACCTGTACCTAAATATTCTTTCTTACATTTGCCGAACAGTTTGATGAATATTACAGATAGTTTAAACGCGAAATATTAACGAAAAATATTCGATACTTCTATTTGAGTTTGACAAATAGGTAATCGTTTGATAGTGAATGCTGTGCAATAAACTTCTATAACAATCTGTATTAAGGTATTATATATTATCTTCAATACTACCCAAGTGTCACTCAATTTTCTCTCATGAATTTATTCTAATTTTTCTGAAAAGGCAATTTGCAAACACAATCTTGAGTTAATAATGTTTATACTTACGAACGTATTTAAGGTGAGTTTCTTGAGTGGAGAAAATAATAAGCTACTTTTAATGAAGGCTTATTATATTTATTGTAACTTTATTATAAATTGAAATAACAGTACAACTACACTACATATAATGTACTCCTCTATTTAGTAAAATCTTGAGTACTGAATCATCCTGTATAATGAATACATTTTGTTTAGAAAGCCATAAAATAGCTATCATGATTTTATGCATATCTGTATAGTGAACTAGATTCATTATAGAGGAGTTATATACTTTGGTCACATGCTATCTCTACAGAAATAATAGACATCAAAATTCAACATAATGATAATATATGTCATTTGCTTGGAAAAAGAATAAGTATTGCAATAATAAATAGAATATCATTTAATATTTCAAATTGTTTTAGAAGCTTAGTGTGATTAATTTTTTTTCTAATATATCTTTGAATATATTATTGTTAAATGTAATGTATAATCATATAAATAGTATACAATATTTCCATGCTTTTGGTTTATCAATTAAAATTTCGATTATTTTTTTCGGTTATTTAAAATAAATAATTTTACCAATATATATATATACTTTAAAATTGAAATAGTTATTTATCGTAAGGCTTTTGTAATATACAATTTTCAAATATGAGACTATGTATTTTTTTTAACTTTCCACTTTACAATGTTTCTTGTCCCAACATTGTCAATATTGGGACAATGTTGTCCCTGGAAACATTGCTACCTGGTAAATATTCAAATATTGTTATTTGTTGAATCTTGTTATTATCATAAAGTTACCTGAAATGATCAAGGCGTAACAGAAAATCCATTTTTATGGCTTTTCATTTTGTCATAATCGTGTACTATCGCGACGTCGCGTTGCAGCAACATCGTCACAATATACTGTGTCATTTTTATAGTATTGCCAATGTTTATAATATTAAAATAATACTCAAACTCTTAGAAGTCTATTTATCATTACCAAATGGAGTTCAATAAATAGTAAACAATTATTATTTTCGAAAGACAATTACAATAAAGATTATTTAAAAAAATCGATTTTCAAATATATCACTTCATGGCAATTACTGTAGAAGTGTTATTAATTATTATAATTACATATTGAAGTAACTATGATCTTAATAATGCTTTAACACCTTTACCGCGTCTAGAGATATGACGGTAATGCTGTACCTGCAACTTTGCTTTACTGGCATATATGTTCTGTTATTTTATTTGTTTATTTAACATATTTTTCTGATATTTTAAGTCATAAATATGTAATATAGATATTTTTACAAATTATATATTGTAATTTTTATTTCCTACTTTTCCAACACTAGTTTTTTAAAGTATTCATTATATGTATGTTGAAGAAAGATAAATTAATTTTTTTTATTAATGCGTGTACCAATAGCTGTGATACAAGGAGGAGGTTGAGCATATTAAGCATGTACCACACATTAACCGCATGATGCGGTTAATCAGTTGATAATGAGTCAATTCGTGGAGTAGTGATTATTATTTTACTTTGAATGTAAATGAAATATTCTTAGTAAAATCCGTAGACTTAAATCTAATATTAGCAAACGAGTTGAGTAGGTTGAGAAACTTCATTATTGTATTAATACCAGTGCGATAATGAATCTATTGAAAATTCATTATTGATTTAAAATTTAATTATAAACTTAGAGTATAAATTTATAAACAAGTGAAAATTTAGAGACACTACTTAAGATATGCTACAAATTTACGCAATTACGCATATCTCGTACTCTACTCATATTTCTCTTTTTCTAAAAGTGAAATTAACCTTTTATGCCCTAAATTCATTTGAGCGTGAAAAATAAACACAATTTGGCGATATGCTTGTAATATATGGGTGAAGAAAGCATATTAAAAATTGTTTGACTAAATATAAATAATTAACAATCATCAATGTGAGCGTACATATGAGTTTATCCCGGTAGGTTGATGAAAATATCTCAAAAAAATAAAAAATAATCGAAACATATTTTTCCTAAGGAAATGAAGGATTAATAAAGTATAACTTATTAGAATAATTCTCAATTAGATACTCAAATGTTATAATTTATTAAAAGGTTTCATCTTTAATGATCGATTTATCTTTATAGGTAATTCATCATTTCAAAAATACATTCATTATTTAGCTAGTATGATAGTGTGAAAACCAACAGATATTTGTCTACCTAGATAATATTTATTAGTGGAATTACGTAATACGCATTCATTGAAAGAGAAGTAAATAATAGTTAGGGATGAGTAAAATTTAGTTAGTCATATATACAATAAGACTATAATACAGTAAGACTATAACACAATAAGACTATAACACAGTAAGACTATAATACAGTAAGACTATAACACAATAAGACTATAACACAATAAGACTATAATACAGTAAGACTATAACACAATAAGACTATAATACAGTAAGACTATAACACAGTAAGACTATAACACAGTAAGACTATAACACAGTAAGACTATAACACAGTAAGACTATAACACAGTAAGACTATAACACAGTAAGACTATAACACAGTAAGACTATAACACAGTAAGACTATAACACAGTAAGACTATAACACAATAAGACTATAATACAGTAAGACTATAACACAGTAAGACTATAATACAGCAAGACTATAACACAATAAGACTATAACACAGTAAGACTGTAACACAATAAGACTATAACACAGTAAGACTATAATACAGTAAGACTATAACACAATAAGACTATAACACAATAAGACTATAATACAGTAAGACTATAACACAATAAGACTATAATACAGTAAGACTATAACACAGTAAGACTATAACACAGTAAGACTATAACACAGTAAGACTATAACACAGTAAGACTATAACACAGTAAGACTATAACACAGTAAGACTATAACACAGTAAGACTATAACACAGTAAGACTATAACACAATAAGACTATAATACAGTAAGACTATAACACAATAAGACTATAACACAATAAGACTATAACACAGTAAGACTGTAACACAATAAGACTATAACACAATAAGACTATAATACAGTAAGACTATAACACAATAAGACTATAACACAATAAGACTATAACACAATAAGACTATAACACAATAAGACTATAATACAGTAAGACTATAACACAATAAGACTATAACACAATAAGACTATAACACAATAAGACTATAACACAGTAAGACTATAACACAGAAAGACTGTAACACAGTAAGACTATAACACAGTAAGACTATAACACAGTAAGACTATAACACAGTAAGACTATAACACAATAAGACTATAACACAATAAGACTATAATACAGTAAGACTATAACACAATAAGACTATAACACAATAAGACTATAACACAATAATACTATAACACAGTAAGACTATAACACAGTAAGACTATAACACAGTAAGACTATAACACAATAAGACTATAACACTGTGAGACTATAACACAGTAAGACTATAACACAGTAAGACTATAACACAGTAAGACTATAACACAACAAGGCTATAACACAATAAGACTATAACACAATAAGACTATAACACTGTAAGACTATAACACAGTAAGACTATAACACAATAAGACTATAACACAGTAAGACTATAACACAATAAGACTATAACACAGTAAGACTATAACACAGTAAGACTATAACACAATAAGACTATAACACAGTAAGACTATAACACAATAAGACTATAACACAGTAAGACTATAACACAATAAGACTATAACACAATAAGACTATAATACAGTAAGACTATAACACAGTAAGACTATAACACAGTAAGACTATAACACAGTAAGACTATAACACAGTAAGACTATAACACAGTAAGACTATAACACAGTAAGACTATAACACAATAAGACTATAACACTGTAAGACTATAACACAGTAAGACTATAACACAGTAAGACTATAACACAGTAAAGCTATAGCACAACAAGACTATAACACAATAAGACTATAACACAATAAGACTATAACACTGTAAGACTATAACACAGTAAGACTATAACACAGTAAGACTATAACACAGTAAGACTATAACACAGTAAGACTATAACACAGTAAGACTATAACACAATAAGACTATAACACAATAAGACTATAACACAATAAGACTATAACACAATAAGACTATAACACAATAAGACTATAACACAATAAGACTATAACACAGTAAGACTGTAACACAGTAAGACTATAACACAGTAAGACTATAACACAGTAAGACTATAACACAGTAAGACTATAACACAATAAGACTATAACACAGTAAGACTGTAACACAGTAAGACTATAACACAGTAAGACTATAACACAGTAAGACTATAACACAGTAAGACTATAACACAATAAGACTATAACACAGTAAGACTGTAACACAGTAAGACTATAACACAGTAAGACTATAATTGAAGTTGTGTTAGCTATTTCACCATCTTCGAATCATTTCGATAATTTTTAATTGAAATACTGATAGCATAAATAAATTCTCATTTTATCGATAGTAATTTAACTATCGCTAACATATCAGATGTTTCCAATTTCTCTTACATGTTGCCTATTTATCTCAGCTGATACGATATTGGTAACAGAAATTTATGTTTGAAAAAGATAAAAATATCCGTAGATTTTCGGTAAAATAATATTAGGTCCTTTTGCATCATAGGCTGTATTGATTATCAATATGATTCACATTTATTCGTGATTCGAGTCCTTTATCTATATTGGATATAAATGTAGTTCATATATGATAAAAGGATTACTGTATTAGTAACAATAGGTTCCTTATGGATAAACCTATTGTTACCTAAGTACTGTTCATGCATTAGGTACCTCAATGTAGTGGTGTACTCGGTTACTTAGTAATTTAATATATAAAGAGTAGTACTTCTTTCCTGTTCACTTTCTAACATTTATTTAGGATAAATTACGACACGATGAACTCTATCCCATATTTAAAATGTACTTGAGGGAGTACTGATACTTAAAAGTAATTGGTTTCTCGAAGGTAAGTCTTACAAGTAATAGCTTTGACGGAGTACTAACCTATCTGTGGAGCTAAATGAAGCTATAACTTAGTGCCTTGCCAAACCAATTCACTCTAGATTATATGGGCAGTAAGCCATTGACTGTAGCTGGTTACAGTCTGAGAGCCCAGACCGCACCTAGATTATCTGTTTCATAAATCATTTATATAATAATTCAGTAATACTAGCTTCCGTCGTACGATTAAAAGTGGACTTCAATCGTTGCTGACATGTATATCATAATGAGCTGATAGCTAGTTTTCTTTCACAATATATTATTCAACAAATAAACATACAAGTTATTATCCACTGCATAGATAGTACTACCAAACCCACTAAGAAAGTTATAAAGGCGCCAAAAGAGGAATTCTCTCTTAATCCTCAATGATCTGATCATAACTTTCTCTCAAAGATTATTTATTATCCTCAGGTTACAGTATAACTAATTTCTTCGGGAATAATAAATATATTTCTTTATACTCATAGGCAGTTTCTTAACTTATAATAAAGGACTGAAGTTTTGTTATGATAAGGAAAACACAATAAATAACTCTATTTATAAAGAAGTTAAGGAAGGAGTGATGGTTCACACAAATATAGTGCAAATAAGGAAAATACACTATAGTAGAATATATTAAGTATATACATTGATTTAGATCATGTAATTACATTGTTTTGCTTTGAAATCCATGAAATTTGTGTTGTTCACCATTTGAAAATACACAATATAAAGTATAATTTTGTATCATTTCTTCAAATTTTGGTGAATTATCAATAAAATTATAGAAAAACCTTCATCGTGCCAATAATTTTGGCGATCACTGTAAATATGTCCCCCTTCAAATGATGTGTTTGGGTTAGTTTTTTTGTATTTTCATCAACCTACCGGATAAACTCATATATACGCTTACGTTAATGATTGTTAATTATTTATATTTAGTCAAATATTTTTATTTATTGTTTAATATGCTTTTTTCACACATATATTACAAGCATATCGCAAAATTGTGTTTATTTTTCACGCTCAAATGAATTTAGGTCATAGGAGGTTAATTTCATTTTTAGAAAAAAAGTTTATCATATTAAAATAACTCAAAAATGATATTTTAGTTTATTTTCAATTTATAATCAATTTAAATTCACTTAACGGATCTCTATCAATGCAGTCTATCATATGACAGGAAATAAATACCCTATCTTAATAAATCATAGAGCTATTTATCTCTTCTCTCGGTATATTTCTGTCATTAATATATTATTTCCTGAAATATTTACAGCATTGACGAAAATTAAGACCGGTCATTTTTTTAACCATTAAATCTACATATTTTACTAATAAATATTCTGTTTGTTGAGAGAAAGAATAATTGAAAGTTGAAATTCGTTAAACCGCTTTCAAGTAAAATTGTAAAAAATTTTCATTAATATATTTCATCGAAAAGTAACAGCGATCTGGATATCTAGAATAAAATACAACTTATTCGCTTATTCAATTATTGTGAAAATTGTTTAAAGGTTACAGTTAGGAACATTAACATATAATACTATATCCCATATTGTTATACAGATAGTAAAATATCATTTGTAAACTAGATGAAAATCTCTTCATTATTCCCAATAAGCACAATAATCGCTAATTATAATTTTTTTTCCCTTCTCAGATCTTCCTCCTATTTCTTCTGGTCGTAACCCTAGCAACGAGAACAGGTGAGTTTAACGACCCAGAGAAGATTTTTAGGTGAAGTCTTAGAAGATTACGAGGGGATATTTCAATCTTCAGTGGTTTCAACATATAAAATGGGTTATCATATTTATGCATGAATCTTTTTTAAAAATAAATAATACAAATATCACTGAGAAATAAAAGTTATTCTCCATTTTCCCACCATAACTACACCCGTCTCAGAAATATTAAATGTGTATGTAATCACACACAATTTTTTTTATTAGAGATAATCAGAGATAATATTATATCATCTGACTGATAATTATATAACAAATATCTCACTGCAGTATTCTAAGCCACAATTAGTTAATTGATAATTCATTAGTGTAATTGGTCACGCAATGAATTGAGGAGCAGATTAGTAATGAAGTTAATCAGCTTCTCATCAGTTTCTTGTCTGAACGATGAAGAGAGTCATTTCTCAGGGAAATTGATAATGACTGTGTTGTAATCTAATTATTACATAGCCTCCTTTAGGGTGTCTTCACACCAATATACTGAAACAGAGAAAGCAAGTAAGATTTACTGAAGTGAGGCGAGAAATACCTCTGACCAAATGATGACATTTGTATTGCTTTTTGCTTCTGATTGTCATAAAGAATGATAACTCACTAACTTCAACGTGCTTCAGAGAAACCATCTTGAACCGATTCTCTTCAGACTATTTTCAATCTCTTTGTTTTTTGCTGCCAATGTGTGTACTTCCTTACATAACTTTGTTAATCAATTCAATCTCTCTTGCTTTTGCTATAAATCCTTCGGTGTGCAACACCCTTAGTCTTATTTAGTTCTAATTTATACTATGTGTGTTCTCTGATGTTAGCCTTAGTCTATGTTCCTTAAGTACCCGAAATCTACGTTTTCTAAACCCCTACATCATTATATATAAAACAACTACTGTTTAAACTAACTGTATATGAACGTAGGTTCTAGTGTTAATTGTTATTATGAACGTAGGTTCTAGTGTGAATTGACATTAGGAACGTAGGCATCATTTGGGATCACCGGTAGAATCGGCAGGTGCACCGACAGTTGGGCCCAGGACAATTGGGCCCCGACAATTGGGCCCAAGACAATTAGGCCCAGGACAATTGGGCCCAACGACAATTGGGCCCCAGACAATTGGGCCCCAGGACAATTGAGCCCACGACAATTGGGCCCCAAAACGATTAAGCCCAGAAAAAAATTGGACAGAAGACACACTATTGAAATGTTTCTTTGTTATTATTATGAAAGTGACAATATTATCTTTAAAATATGCTTTATATTCTCTAAAAATATGATTATATTTTTTTAATTCGATTTTTATACTTGATAAGGTATATATTAGCAAACCCCTTAATTTACATTTGGATGCTAATCTTCTGTTTCAATGTAATGAAAACTTTGAAGTATTTAAATAAGTCTTATTATTTTGAACCATGTCATATGGATCCAATGTGTAGTGCTCATCGTCTGACAAAGACAAATATTTAGAAAAAAATGGGTAAATTTTAAAGGTTAAACGTTACATTGAACAGTTGTTTGAACAGTTGCTTGGATAAAAGGAGATTATGGGAATACATTTTGTAATGATAATTCATAAACCTCTTCAATATTGAGCACTGATGAAATGATTGACTTTAACTTTAATTCGATTTGTTTTTTCTAATAATTCCGGCATGTCTAAAATACCTACATTATTATTTTCTATTGTTTCTTCATCTAAAATAGCTATATTCTTATTTTATTGGCTACATCCTAACTCATTCACTTCACAGGAGGTCACTATATAGAGTCATAGACTCATAGAGGTACTGAAACTAGGAAATTTGTTGCTTACATGACCTATCTCAGAACAGAAAATTATTGTAGTTTAAAAGAATAATAGAATTTATTCATGAAAAGAATATGTTCTATTAAAAATAATTATTTTTCATAATGAGAATATTTTTTTTCATGTAAGGAATATACTTTATTTTATTTAAATATGTTCAAGACTATATTCTTATAAAAAACGCATATTGTCACAAACCTAGTTATTAGAGTAGCAAGGGTCTTTAATTAAGTTAATACAAAAAACTCTGAAAAAAATTGGAAAATAATGTAATTTTCTCAGGGCCCAATTGTCGTGGGCCCTATTGTCTAGGGGCCCAATTGTCCGGGGCCCAATTGTCGTGGGGCCCAATAGTCGGGGCCCGATTGTCCTGGGCCCAACTGTCGGTCCACGAATTGGCACACAAGTCCAGTTTGAGGTGCGGATTGTAAATGAGTGAAATCTTGGGGTGCCGATTCTACAAGCGATCCATTATCTGTAAGTTGCTGTTTAACGTTTTCACTTTATATTTTGTACGAATTAAGTGGAAATTGTAAACATCCAAAAGGAATTGGGTGGTTGCTCTATATAATAAAATGTTATGAAGAGCAGTCAAGCCAGCAATTCTGGCTTGACTTGGACGTAGATTGCAATTATTGCACTTTTTATCTAATCATAAGAATTACTATTAATAACACTAGCAGGTAATTTATCAACCATATTTGCCGGTAGTGCTGCGATAGCATTGTAGAATTTCGTAACTTGAGTAGTGACGCCATTTAATGTAAACTGGACATCTAGTATCGCAAACCAACCTTCGACAGAAGTCTCACTAATTTCTGTTGCTTTGCTTGAAATATGAGTAACACGTTCGTGATTGGTTTCATTGCTCTCCTCCGCCTCATCACTTTAAATAATTTCTCCAAGTTTAGGCATTCTTTTATTTCTTGATATTCGAGTTCTGAGGTCACAAATGAGGGCGAGAAGCGAGTGACTTTTTAAAATTTTAATTCTGGGCTTGCAGCTGTAATTTTACAGTAATTTATTTTTAATATCATAGCTTTATAAATAATTTAATATATTGACTAGTACATTGTATCTACAAAACAGAATACTGTTACATAGAAATAAAAATAATTTAGTTTAAAATAATCTACAATAAGCACTCATGCATGGTAATGCAGGACTTTCCCTAACCAGGGAAATTGAAGTTAAAACTTATGGGTTACAGTTCCAGCGTTTTATGAATTTGAATATGAATGAAAAATAACTTTTTGCAGCAAAAGGAATGATGTTAGTGAAATAATTAGCTCCTAAGTTTTAGTTTCGGTAGAAAGGCAAAAGTTAAATGCACACCGAATGGAACCAAACAAAAAACAGTGTTAAAAATCCTACAAACTACCACAGCTTCCGGCCGAAGTGTAACCCTAATTATAGATACATAACGATAACTAAAACTAAGATAGTACTTCAACCTATCTTTCTTCAAATTATCTATTTACAATAATCGTAAATAAATGAAAAAAGTGAAGGCGCTATTGAAATGTTAGAGATATTTCCACAATGCTAGAGAACTTTTTAATTCATAGAAAATTTATTTGCTTAAAGATAACTGCCGTAAATTTATATAAATTATATTTAGGTATTACAAATATTTGCATATATTGTATTTTTTGTTTGGTGGGATAAAATTGCAACGAAGATTCAACTTGAAATGTTACATATCATATTCTCAAGCATGGACATATAGTTTGCATTGATAATTTATATTGGTTCAAAGCTATCCTATTTTTGAATTCTTAATTTTGATCCTGTTCCAGCTCTCTTTCCAGCCCTATAACTTATAATAAGCCTTAACTTGAACTAAATGATATATGTGTGATCTTAATCTTATTCTAGCGCTCTAATTACACCTGTAACTTATAATAAACCTTAAGTTATCTGAATCTAATTCCAGTGCTCTTCACACATCAATAATTTATAATAAACCTTATTTAGAACTAAATTATATATGCGTGATCTTAATCTAATTACAGCGCTCTTCTCACACATATATAACCCAGAATAAGCCTTAACTTGGTGACCCTAACTTTATAACTGAAGCGTACAGTGAAAACTTACACGACTGGAGGTTATATTAGCGAACACAATGATTAGGTAACAAGGGTTGAGTAGTAACTGACTGATATGAATGAAAGCTAGAGTGATGTAAGTACACAATAGAGTCGAGAACACACATAGATACTGTATCACCTACATACTACATAATAAATGTACACATATGACAAATACAGCACTCTTCACACATTTATAACTTATAATAAACTTTAACTTAATAACCTACAAGATATATGAGTGATCTTAATCTTTCTAGCGCTCTTCACACACCTATAACTTATAATAAACATTAACTTTACCTGAATGATATATGAGTGATCTTAATTTTATTCCAGCGCTCCTCACACACATACACTCATACAGCTTATAATAAACCTTAACTTAAAATAAATGATGTATATGAGTGATTTTAATTTTATTCCTGCGCTCTTCACACACCTATATCTTATAATTAACCTTAACTTAAGCAAAATGATATAAGAGTGATCTTAATTTAATTCCAGCACTTTCACACACCTACAACTAATATTCAAAATCAGTCATCATTTTATAAATGTAGGACAAATACACATATACTTACTTTAGTTACAATAATCACAATATATACTAATAATTGTATGGAAATATATTTTTTTCTCAGTGTTAATATGAGAGGGTTATTAATTTATCATATTCTATTTCATAATATTATCGACATTTCTTACTACTTTTTCATCATCATCATCGATTGTGTTACCCTTTAATTGAGTCAATAATTTCGGCTTATAATTTTTACCAGTGTTTATTCTAGTGCAACTTTGATAGTGTTACTCTATCTTAAGTAAATCACTTTGGCTCACGATAAAAATTTCATTTATTAAGATAATAATATGTACTGCTCCCAATTTGTTCTATTTAAATTTCCATGGTAATAGGAAATGGCGAAAATGCGTATCCTCAAATTACTTCAGTGCCGAACACCCTACCTTCTAAGAAATACGCCTCCCCATTCGATCGCACTAAATTTCATGCATCGAAAGCCGCACAATTCTGTTTGCCGTAGGACATTTTCATACGAAATATAATAGGTCTGCACCGGAGCACTCGGCAATATATTTAATGAGTTCCTGGGGAAATATCAGAGAAAAAGGTGTTTTGAGCGAGGTACTTCATGCGCTGAAATGCTTGAAATGCTATGCTGATTTTATCCCACTTTGAAGACTTATTTTATGTAAGGTAACAGTAGTTGATAGTAAACTACGAATAGATGTTTAGATTTTGATAGGAAGTGGCTAAAAAAAACATTTTTTTTGTATCTTGCTACTGGTGATTCTCTCATATTAGATATTGAGTTCTTACCATGAATAGATATTTGCTGTGGATTAGTCTTCTGAAATACCCAAATCGCACTACTAAAATATATTGTTAAGCTAAATATAACAAAAAATTAATGGTATGGTCTAGCTGAAAGAAATAAAAAGTGGAATTGTCAAACTTCTGCAAAATTAAGTCTATTAAATCTATATGCCTGTTAATCTGTTGTTTTATTATCAATTATTGTTTACGTTAGAAATGTTTCAATTATTGTTTAATTTTATTTATTGGACACTTTTATGTTTTGATAGTAAACCCGTTATGGAAATTGAAACTGAATGCAACATATTGATACTATTTAATTTATATACGATATTTAATTTTGAAATCATCGGGATTTGGTCAGGAACTTCCACAGAAAAAGATTTTCCTTTAATAACTTTTTCTATCGATTATAAACCAATAATCGAAACTGCAATATGAAACTTCGCATACAATATGTGTAAAAGTAGATTGAATGTCAAAAAAATGAAGCACTATTTCTAAATCCAAAATTGTTATTCATAATCTTCTGTTAATTATACCAATTCGAATGTATCTTTCAGGAGCCGTGCAGAATAAACTGGAGACACAGAAGTTGGACAGGGCGCTCAAAGAGGCGCAAACCGAAGAAGTCTCTTGGAAATACGTTCCACTTAGTGGACCTACCATCGACCTTCCTTTCTCTGCTAACATCAGCTCTCAAATTGGAAAAACGGCAGTGCTAAATTGCAGAATCAGATACGGGGGCGGAAAAACGGTAAAGTTACTATTTCAGAATTGAGTTTTTTTCATCAGAGTTTTTATATTTTTGGTGATGTGACGAGTGACGACTAAGTAAATGATTTTCTAGTTGAAGAGCTTTTAAGAAATGGTCTGTTTTGACTTAAATTTCAATTTCATTTATTGATATAATAATAGCTGAAATTTTTAACTGTGTCAATATTGCAAATTTAAACTATTGTAGATTTCAATATTTTTTAATTACTGCAGTTTCAGTAAACTATATCATATATCATTAAAAAGTAAATTAATAGACATTCATTTTGAAATTTAAAACTATTTTTACATAACGGCTCCAGAAATTCAAAGAAAAAATTATATTTCCATCTGGTTATGGTGGATGTATAAAAATTGAGAAGGAATCCACACCTAATCTTCTATGTCCCAACATCACTCTCCCTCTTTGGGTTCAGACGCTGATTTCTCTACAAAAAAGCTATGAATACAATGCAGTGTCCTTTTCTTTTTATCTTTTATAGCCTGAATTATCCGATCTTGGAGTGACAATTGCGAAGACGAGAGGAGGGAGACATTTTTCAAATAGCTTTTCTCATAGAATTCATTCGGGGAAATAGCACACAGTCTAGGAAAAATTCGAGCCATTCCTTAAAAGGATAGAGGATGTTGTAACAAATTGCTGCTCGAAAGAGTAACCCCTTTTTGCTTTTTTTTGAAAAGGGCACACTACTGAAGCTGCTATACAACTTTTTTATATCTGATTTGAAATCGTTCGTTGCATTGAATGTTTAAAAAACTATACCAATAGTTATAATTGGATTGTTATTAACAATCCAACAAATATATTCAGTTTCTGAAGGATGTTTGTAATTAGATTTTTTGATAACAAATGACATTGAATAAATACGGAAGTTAATAATTTAAAGTAATATTCGTGGGCTGGTATATAGATATGATTGATAGATTAGTTAAAAATATATCTATATTTCATGAAACTTCGATCAATGAATTACAATCACCATGATAAATACAAGTATATTGTAATATTGCCTCATTTCGATAAAGTAATATACATATACTACTATAATATAAGATCATTTTTTATTAATCTTTTCGAGAAACTCACGTAAATAAAAACTCAATAGAAATGATTTTATATCATAAAACATTTATAACAAACAAACTCTAGAATTAGTAACTTTCAACACAGTGACACCCCAAGTTTACACACCCAGCAATATGAAAAATAATTCCTTGTACCTGACGGAGTTATGACTGCAGTTCAAATAGTGTCCCCCTCCTAAAGTATCATAGATACAACAAGGTAGCATATATAGAATGAAGAAGCATAGACACAACAAGGTAGCATGGAAACATAAAGTTATCAGAGATATAGCAGGTAGAATGGATACAACAAGGTAACATAGATACACCTCCTGTGTGTATCTACTTCAGTCAATATGCTGCAGAAGGCTAAGCACGAGGAATGAGTAGTGAATAACTTGACTAAAAATAGAAACACTGAATGTCATTGAAGAATATATTACATAATGCTGATTAAATACTTGGTCTAAAGTACTATCTTTATCATTGGTACCGTTTTAAGGAGATGATTTTCTACTGTACGTGATTTAATGTAATTAAAATTACAAAAACATGTCATCAATATTTAATTTCCCGACACCATAGAACCATATTTTATATATTCTACTCCACCAAAAAATTCCTCCACGTCTACACCTCTGATACAAGATCAATGTATCCAAATTTATTAAATTTCTTGATCAAAATGTGAATATTAGTCTTAAATTATTTATTTGTAACAATTTGGTAAATGATGATCAAATAAAAAATAATAATGTGTTAAAAATAATCTGCACTAGCGTTATTGCTATTATTATTAAAAAAAAATACCACTCATTCGAATATACCATTTTATTCATTACTTATTTTGTAAGTGTAATATACTATACTATATATATTAAACATATGATAATGAATAATAATAATTTTAGCCACATATAAACAGTATTTTCTTTTGCTATTCACCCTATAACAATTCATATTATTCACCCTATAATATTTAACATGATTGACGTTAAGGTAGTTTATGATAATAATTTAGCCTATAGAGTAAATAGAGACTTTGACAGAACTCTCATCACACTGCACTTACCATCGCCGTTAAATTGATGAAGTGATAGCACGAGAATATAACATTAATTTTCACTCCATAGGTCTGAGTGCTCAATTCGAACTAATGCACCTATCATGTCCCAAAACCTGGATTATAATCTTAATGTAGAATATGTTCAGTGTTAATGTTCGTTTGAGAGTATCAGGACGTTTGAACAGACTCATCCAAAATTTCGGAAGGATTCGATCATTTCAATGATTTAGTAATAATTTCTGAATTCAAAACTTCAGTTCAATCAATACGAGCAACATTTTTTCTCATTTTGAACTTAATATTTAATTATTATGGTATAAACTTTTTCAGGTCTCCTGGATACGTACCAGAGACCTGCACCTGCTGACAGTAGGAAGGTTCACCTACACCAGCGACGACAGATTCAAAGCCATCCACCAGAGTGGCTCAGAGGACTGGATGCTCAAAATCCACTACGTCCAAAGAAGGGATCACGGGGGGTACGAGTGTCAAGTGGCCACTACTCCTCCAATAAGCTACACTATTTTCCTTCAAGTTATAGGTGGGTGGTACTTAACATAAAATTCATATTATCAACTTCTCAAAATCCTGATGATCAACATGAGCAGAAAGATCTTGATAGTTAACAAAACTTCTAGCAAAATCACAAAATATGCAATCCAATATTCATTATCATCTACATAATATATAATATCACAAGTATTATCAAGAGCTATTTAAACTCAACGATGAAGTTTTATTTTTTAGTTTCAACGATGAATTTAAATAACCTCTTAATGATATGGATTTACTGTTGAGTCTGAATCTTTTCTATCGAATATTACTTGAATATATGGAAAGATTGCGACTCTAACTTGAAGTGGATACATGAATTTTTGAATCAGCCATTGATTTTGAATGATTTTTGTTACGTATACAGGTCGCTAGATTTCTGAGATCACCTGAATTATTAACAGATTCAAAAATATTTGTTATTTTTATTCCAAAAAGAGCAAAGGTAAGAAATGTTATTTTGTATACATTTGCAATTTCTAAGAAACGTAAACACCATTAACAGTCAGCTTAAGGTTTATACCCTCAATTTATCTCTTCCACTCATTATCAAAACTAATGATTTCTGTTCTCTCTTAGACTTATTTAATATTTTAGGCCCATTAAAGTCTCTCTCTGCCATTAGCGCCTACTAACCGAATTATAAAAACTCATCAAGTTGCTTAGAGTCGCTGCTAGGGAGCTACTTAACTCAATTTACTAACTTATATGGCTACCTGATAGGTCTGAGAGTAGAGTTAGCAAACTATAACTTGCTCAGTAATTGCAATATCATCAGTTTTCTCTAGGAAAATTTACTTCAAAGATGAAAGAAAAAATTGATTCTAATTGAGACTTGATTGTTGCTTGTAATTCTCATTTATATCGAAGATGAAGCAGACTACATAATCTATTTGGGCCTTGTACGGCCAAAATGAGTTCCCTATTTATCCACAGAGATATTATACAATGGAGTAACGGTTATACAGAATAGCTTTCAGATATTTTTTTACGATTTAAAGGAGTAATTCAAAAATGATTCATCTATGTTAAACATTTCAAATAATATTTCCTTTGGTATGAAGTATTACGGTGAAGAATTGTTATACAATATCTATTTACAGTCAATACAAATAATATTCCACTAGGGATGAACTCTTACGGTGAACATTCACACAATAACTTTTTCAGTCAAATAATTAAATTGTGTAAGTGACATCAAAAATAAAGTAACATATTCGTCAGTATAATATTATAATTCATTCATTACGTCAAAATGAGATAACATGGTTCAATATTATCTCCATGATACAGTTAATGATTCAATTAAGGAAGTAATGAGTGGTGAATTATTCATGGCAATTTAATGGGATTTAGGCAGGGTGTAATTGGACTTGAATTATTAATTATATAAAGTGCTCATCCTTCTTTTTGATGTTAAAATACGTTGTTTTTCGGTCAGAGAGGATGTTATTTCTTCTCTAATTTTAGACGCCACTAAAAACATTATTATTTATTTCCTTAATATCGATTCCTCTATGAGAGAAAAAGCTCCTTCGCATATCTGTGCAACCCCCCCCCCCTAAAGTGAAAAGAAATTAATGGATAGTTTCGACGAAAATATTTTAGAGGATATTAAATGTCCCAAATGGCAAGTAAAGATTTAAGTAAGTTGGGATTTTTTCGAACTTTCGTAGACTATTCAACTAAAAAGACTATTTAACCGATACTCTGGATCAAAGGCTGCTGAGCATGTTGGTTATGCCTTCAATTGTCACACCAACTCTCAACAGTGCAGAACACATAGCTCAATCTGTACGTTGGACTAGTAGAGTCTTATGTGCTTACTGATTACCCTGTAGGTACTAGTTGGTATAGCGAGTACTCAATGCTTTCATATAAAGTGTAGGGCAGCACTCACAGAGTGTGTAATATGGTTTAGTGAAGTGAACATTTCTTCTAGGAACTCTTACCTAAGTTTAGGGGTTAATGTCCCATTTCTATCGATATATTATGTAACCCTGTGTAGACTATCTAGAAATATACAAGGGTCGTACCTAATTATTACAAATATCTCATTTTTGTAGGCTAAATAGACTGTGAATTACGCAGAGGATTTACGTATTGGCGCCCAACGGCATTGAATTTTTGACGCTTTTTCAGACGTAATGGATATCAAAATTTGAAAAAAGCAAGAGTGAGAAAGCAGTTAAATTTAATTCAGTGACATTAAACTCGATGAAAAACTGTTACAGTGAGTACGTGTGTACCACGTGTAATTACGTCAATAGAGAAAAGGATAGATGTTCACTTCACAAGACCGTATTACACACTCTGTTAGTGCTGCCACTACTCTCTATGTGCACTTGCTATTCATATGTGAAACTGGTACCGGGTAATCATCTAAGACTCTTACATAGCTCCCCATTTTCCCAAAATCAAGTTTGTCTTTCGAAATAAAGTTGATTTACAAGTTGAATAACAATAACAATTGTTATTCAACTTTAATTTAATTGATATCTTTGAAACCTATAGGTATCATGGGTATGAAGTAATATAAAAGTTAAATAACAACTACTATATTTGATTTTTAATATAGGTATGACCTAAAATGTGAAATCGTCCGATAATTCGAAACTTTTTCCAATATCAGAAACGTTTAATATCAATCTTTATTGAAGTGATTTTTGATTCAAACATTTTTTTCTAAACGGTTTGCGCTTAAATTTTTTATTGTTATTGACCTAATCACATTGCTATTTAAATCTATTGAAAGTCAGATGAAGATTATATAATGAATGCTCTGCAAATCTATTTGATTTCATTCACTTTATCAATTTAAATTTACTTTGTATAAACTTTGAGCTAAGACAAAACAAAATGAGTCTATCATGAAAAACTTCTATAGAAGAGTCCAAAACAATGTCAGAGAATGCGAAAGTTCCTAAGCACAACGGATGAGTTTTTCATTTCTGGAGATGTGAGTCGACACTGAAAGTTTTTCTGATGTTCATTATAGTAAATTGTGTACTGGACATCAAGGGTCTATTTTATTGTCTAATTATATATCCAACACATTTGGATAATTTAAGGATAAAATATTGGTTAGATTTATCTATGATTGTATTAAAATTTAAATGTATGTTTGTTGGTATGAGTATCACATGTACATAGGTTTTTAATATTATATTCCATAATTTACAGTTATTTTTATTTACGTTTACTATTATATACAAACACCTCAATGGCTTGACTCATCCCAAAGAGAAAGTTATGGTGGAGCAACTGAATATTTAAATTAGATCTTATCTATTCAATCTTCAATATACAAGGTTCCGAGTTATCATATTGTTCCACATTATCAATGTTTAAAGAAGAAATATACAATAATTATATTGTAACTTCAATATATTGTTTGCATTATCAAAATGTTGAATTGCCGATAGCTTGGTACTTACCTTAGTCCTACCATAGTTTCCTCATTGGGTATGGGTGCAATGTATCAGAAGGTATCCAATTGAAAAGGTATCCCTTGATATTTAAAATGTGACAATTGCACCATCAGAATAATTTATGAAGAGAGAAGTTTTGTATACGTTCTTTTGTTACTTCCTTAAGCAGTTTTAAAAACAATTATGATGAATATTGAAGTTTATCTATCTCAGTAATGTCAGGGAAAATGTCAGTGAAATACCAATGGAATATCTTAAGTCTCACAATAATTGTTTAACTTTATATAGTGACCAAATTGAAAATTAAATGATGTCATTTCCTAATCTTCAGATCGTGAATTGTCTATTTATATATTTTGTCAAAATTATGGTGACAGGACAAATACTCCCTGTGCAAAAAAAATCAACAAATAAAAATAATTAATACCCCCATTGAAAAATACCCCGGTCGATAAAGATAGCCTTATAACAAATTACACTTGCGCCGAACGACACTTTCGCTGAAAATTTAAAAATACTATTTGTTATAAATATAAAGAGATTTCGGGCACCTAAGGTCAGCCCCCCCCCCCCCCCCGGCCAGGTTTGTTAGTGACAAAAATTGTAAATTTTGTAACACATGCAGTCATTAACCTTCCTGCTCTGTAATCACGAATCTGTAACACTATGTTTTTACCTGAAAAAAGTTCTTTCAAACAAAATGCATGAAATTACGATTGAAAGATATATCAAAAATGATTAAAATTAAAAATATGAAAAATCAGCATATTTGAGATGTGTCGTTTATGAATTTATTGAGCGATAAGCTTTAACCATTTGAACTTTTCCATTGAATTAAACAGAATAAATAATTAATCTCTTTTCTTTATTTCCAACAAGAACCAGAAACGAGAATATTGGGTGAGGGAGATATTCACATTCACGCCGGTTCTACCATCAATTTAACATGTCTGGTCAGGCATTCGTCAAAAGCACCAAACTATATGTTATGGTACCATGGGAAAGAGGTTTGTGGCAACGATATCACACTGTGAATAGAGTTGTTAGTTATTATGCACATGTGCTTGACTCAACCTCAATACACACACTTTTATAGTACATACAATAAGGTTTGAGAAGTCATACATAATTATTGCTCTTGTATTTTTAACTTTAATGAATATTTATGTAATATATTTGTAAATTTTCATAAAAAACCTACTCTTCCCAATTTTTTATCTTTACTGAATGCTACATTTATTCAAAATGATTGAGCATTTGATACATTAGATGCTTCCCAATAATATTCTATTTTGCATTTACGAATATTGCCCAGTTAAAAAGAGGCTCAGAAGAATTACTGGCCTAGGTCCGTAAATTTACTTCGTCTCAAGGTAACTAGGTATTTCCCCGACTTTTTCAGCTACTGTCGTACAATTCCCCTCGCGGAGGCATCACAGTGGTGACAGAAAGCACTCCGAGTAACACTTCCAGTCGTCTGCTCATCCAAAGGGCTTCACCTTCCGATGCAGGAAAGTACAGCTGCAAACCTGCTAGTGCAGATGCGCACTCCATCACCGTTCATGTCATACCTGGTGAGTAACATTCTTTTATTGAGTTAAATTGTGGGAAAACGTACTAGCTCTTAGTAGTCTGAAAGTTTGCGTAAGCATAGGTAATAATAGGTCAATGTGTTGTTCCTCAAAAGCACGCTGAAATTATTCTGAGTTTGTAACTACATCTCAAGATAAGATGTCGAAAACTGTTGAGACAGTTCAACCAAATTCCATTTCTGAGAGATATTTATGGTTGTTCTACGGTAGACTAAAACATGACAAAGTTTAATCTTCTTTTATTGCTCCACGTTAACTGCAAAGCACCTATTTTTTTAAAATATGCAGATGATGTCTAAGATATTCGTCTCGAAGTGTTTTACTGCATTGTTCACTCTTTGAATACTGAAAGATGGCCCCTTTCTTTCAGATGAGAACCAGGCGGCGATCCATCACGCTAACGGGTCCTCGTCTTCCAAAGCCACAGTCGCGACTAGCGGCTCTGCGATTTTTTCTGACAGACATATGATAGTTTGGTGGAAGATTTTCTTGTGTCTCATCGTAAATATAGGGCTGCTATCCTTGCATTGTAATTACTATGTCAACTTCGCTCCAACATCCATTTTGTCTTTTGATAAACAATCTAAGATGAAAGATTGTGGCGAGATCAAGAATAATATTTGTGTAAGGAGAATTATTTCACGGATATTTAATCCTTTAATAAACTGTAAAAATGATACACGTAGTGGTTTACCACTTATTTATATTAATAATAGAACACTTCAAGAAAAGAGTTTGAAGATTAAAAAATTCTACTGTTTCCAAAATAATATTTTTAATGACTTCAAAAGTTCAAGTAATAATATAAACGTTAGCAATTTCGGTGAAATATAAATATACTAATTCGCATATCTGTAACCTATGTATCCATTTAATAATAACCTTCCAACTCAAATTAGATCCCCATTAACTTCTAATCGATTTATTCTTCAGAAATTTAAATGTTTATATATTTTGATAACAGATAATTAAAATCTATATCAACCCTGTACGTGTTCAAGTGATTTATTCTCGTGAAATAGCGTGTCCAACTGAAATTAATTGAACATTATTGGTAAAATTATATCGCTTATCGGCGATATTTAATTTTTTACCCAATCGGAAAATATACTGCGATCATATGAAGGGATCGACTCATCAAATTGGCTGAAAATTATAATTTTTTTCTGAAATTTTTATATAGAGAGTGAGCTTCCCTGTCTCCAATTTGTTTGGGCTAGAAGCACATTCACAAAAAATAAAAATAACTTGCAAACTCCATTTTCTCAAAAACTAATTTGCAAATAAAAAGAAATCACACTAACAAAATTCGATAATTATCTACAGTTGTATACACATAAATTTTAGAGCAATCGGTCTACAAATTTTTTTCCTTGCTGAAATTTGAGTCGACCCACTTGTCATTGTCGATTACAATAAACATTGATTGTAATTTATCGTATCTCATTATTATCAGACATTATCGTTGGCGATATCCACTCATATAGAGTCTAGACGATAAACATTTCAAATTTATTAAATTACCATTGAATTTTCGTCGAACTATTTATCGTTGTTGATAGATGATCTTTTACTATACTTTTATAGGGAAAATACTTTTCTGACTGGTTATTTGTTAGCTGATAGTACATCATGTATTTTTCAATCGGAACGAGTCTGTACTTTCCCAGATAAAAAGTTATGGTGGGGCCATAGAAGATTAAGAGAGGACCCCAAATAATCTTCTATGGCCCCACCATAACTTTCTCTCTGATTATTTCCAAAGTCCCAATAAACGCAAATTTTTCTACGCCTGTTAAATATACCATTTTTAACTGAATGTTCTATTAATGAGGTATACAAGTTTAAAATTATGGTGCTGGAAAATCCATTTTAATCTTATATGGCCCCACCATAAATTTCCCTTGATGTTTTTACTGAAATAATAATAATAACGAGTTGTTACAAAAGCATATACGAAACCGTGAAATTTTTCCCATGTTCATGTTGAGATGAATTTAGCTCTGAACTATTTTTGAGCTTTGGGTAGGTATGTAGTTGATAAGTTAGTTACAGGTATGATAATAAACGTATCGTATCAGTGTACATATTTCCATGTTGTACTTTTCTATTGTGTAGTGATATCAAATATTATTCTACATCTGATAATATATTTCTTTTTCCTACTAAAATGAAGAATGAAATTGTGTTATTTTTCTCCTGTAATCGTATCAAAGAGTGGGATGCTATTTTCAATTATTTTTCTTCATGATAGAGTACATAATGTTTCAAGCAAAATTATCTACATACGTAAATAAACCTATTAGGTTTTGATCGTTAATATTATTTATTTAGAATGGAAATAACAAGAAGATACGGTTTCACATATTCGTTCAGGTATGTAAAAGTTATATAATATTTAATATTTAACCTTTTAACCTTTTAACCTTTGCTATGACATTTTTTTGATTATGGCCACATGTTCTCTATTAGTTATCATAGAATTACGAATAATGAATACATTTCCATTGGTGATGATCGTCTAATTACCAAAAAAGAACTTTATCAGTGATAAAAAAGTGAAGCCCACACGTGGGTCTCAGACATGTCAAGTTTATTTTATAAGTCTAACATCTGAGAGCCAAAATGGTCATCAAATATTTTGGACGTTCCTTGATTGTAATATCATTATATAACTATATATTCGATCAGATTTTGAATCGTTGTATCATCTGACCAAAATTTGTGTTGCACCACTTCTTACAATAATATAACTTTTGAGGATTGAGGACCATATGTGTTTCTCAGGTCATTATATACAAAATGTTATGTGTCATTCGCAAAAATAAGGTTTGAAATGAGTGGCTATTGTTAAACATTTGTCATAAGCTACCAACGGGGGAACTATTTTTTTGGGCGAATTATTCTAAACTCACTAATAAATTTAATTTAATCTTATATTTGATAATATAAATGATGGAATTTAGGTAAATTCCTAGTTCACGTCCCTATATCATTTATGGTCGTGAACTAGGAACCGATTCAAATATCTCCTTCCTAGTTCACGTCCCTAATTGATATAGGGAAGTGAACTAAGAAGGGAGTCAATTTCATAATTTATTGTATTTTTTTTAATTTAATTTACATATTAACAAATATTAGTATAAATTCTGTAGTAATTAGCTGAATTTCAATTTCAAATATTCCCTTCTGATATCATTGGAATATGCATTTAAGATACTGGATTTTCTGTCAATTTATACTTTTATTTATTTCTAATCAGATAGAAAGGTAATTAAATTTAGGAAAAAATGAATTAAAAATACACCATTCCTAGTTCACGTCCCTAAATGAAATAGGGACGTGAACTAGGAATTTACCCAGATTTGTTTGAATTTTCCGAATATACTTTGCGACGTATGCCTTGTATAATTTTACACATTAAGGGTCTTCTCCTGATGATGATAAGGGTCTTCTTCTTCACCCTTTTCCTGATGATGAATAGAAATCTTTCTATTCGAAAGCTTGAAATCTGAAAAACCCTTCAACGCAGATTTTAAATAACCTCTAATATTTTACACAATAAATATACGGTTATGTCATATTTATGACAATATCCACTCATTTCATAACTTATTTTTACTAATGACGCATAATTTTGTGTAAATAGCAATCTGAGGAACTTATATATTCCTCAGAAGTTTTAAAAGGAACGTCTTAGTACATAATTTTGGTCCTGGTCGAAGAAAAAGTTTTAACATTAATATTATTTCGCATCCATTCTACTTGAAGGTACCATGGATAACAATTATTATAAAAGTTGAAGAATTTTTGTTATGATCGAAAACGTGAAACCGTCCGATGGATTGCTACTTATTCTTTATACACTTCACAATCTCTGTGGTCAAACCTTCCCTCTAAATCTTAGTGAATCATTCAAGCAGATCTTCCTATCTGCACTGTGTCTATTTTTGCAGCCTCTCTACCAGTGTCATGCGAGTGAATTCCTTGAATATCTCACCTCGAACATCAGAAAAGTTTTGAATAGTGGGAAAGTTTGACTTCCATTTGAATAAATTCACTTTTCCTTTGCTTGTTTATTCAGTTATGATGTTGGAGAATAGAGATATAATTTCGTAATATATTGAGTAAAGCAACAATCACCATATACGAATTGAATAACTGATGAAAAATTCAATAGGATTTTATTTCGAAAATATCCAAGTAGGAGCATTATAAAAATATTAATTCTGAAGAAACTCTGTTCCCATAAATAATGAGTATATTTTAATAGTCCAATTTTGATTTTTTTATTAATTTCAGTGATAATACTTTACTGCCTATATTTGCGTTTAAAAAGTTATAAAGTAATTAATTTCAATTCATCATAAAAACATGAAAACTAATTTTATTACTGATACTTTGAATTACATTTATTTATTTCCTAGACTGAAATTATCATTAAATTTATCACCAGATGAAGGATATTCAATTGAATCAATTTACTAAATTACAATATAAACAAATAAAAAATGTACTAATAGACTGAAAACAATAATAATTAGCAACTGACATAATTATGCATGAAATTGATATTCAATCAATTGTAAGTGTGTGTCCTCAGAAGATAGCGAGAGGATCTCACTTAAAAAAATTAGACATAAAGCATAAAAAAATCGAATAGATATTGTACGATGCATGCTGACCAAAGACAATCTTTTGACTTTCTAATATAATATGACAGTATATGATAATAGAAATGATATATGATAATTATTATTTAATATTTATTTTAGGTCGCATCCCTGGTACCTGCAGGTATCACGGATACCAATACTCTATAATACAATTTCTCACAAAGAGACCACAGTTGTAGAAGCAAATTTTTGATCTAAACTCAGCAACAAGAACAAAAGAAGGACATTATTATGAAATAGCCTTAGATACAGCATTTGAATGCTTGTGGAGAAATTAAACTGTGGTAGGAGAAATTTAAAATGTATTACGAGAAAATTAAACTGGGATAGGAGAAATTTCATATGTATTGTGAGAAAAATTAATTGTATTATGAGAAAATTCAGATGTATCAAATTTCTTTTACTGTATTATGAGAATTTCACATTTTATTATGTGAAAATTGAATTGTGGTGAAAGTGATTTCAATTGTATCATGAGAAATAGTCAATTGTATTAGGAAAAATTGGGCTTAAAGAACAAACCATTGATGTATATATTATTAATATAATAATATATAAATAATAGATCTTGATATTCTTATTCTGACACTCTTTGGCTGTTAATTCTATGCTTGGCAACTAATTGTATTTGCTAACTCACTCTCAAGAGTACGGAAGAGGTATTCTGCTCATAAAATGCTTAAATGCTCGGAATATGGTAATCCATTCAAATTTTTCACGAGAGTTATTCATGAGGAATGAGCTCGCAAGACTTCACCAGGAAAACTCATGAATTATTAGAGCAATTTGTAGTATTTTCTGAAGGTTAAAGAGAATATCAAGAAAAGGAGAGAAAACGATACAGAAAAGCATAAGGGAAAAAAATAGATATCATTTCATTTGTTTTTGTCTTCCTCATTATTGATAAGAAATGAAAAATTAAAATAAAATTAAAAAAAATTAAATTGAAATAATGGATAATTAAATATACAAGATCTTGTCCAATAATTTGAATCGTGTTACCTATACTACTTAAATCTTGATTCTCTGTTACCTAAATTTTTCTCTGTTACCTTTAATTTTGTATATTTGATGCCTAATTCTTATAACCATGCTACTTAAATCTTGTATCCATGATACCTAAATATTGTGTCCTTGTTACCCAGATCTTGTACCCATGCTACCTAAGTATTGTGTATCTGCAACCTAAACCTTATACCCATGATACCTAAATATTGTGTATCTGCTACCTAAATCTTGCAACTGTGCTACCTAAATATTGGTGACCGGACAACTCGTCGCCGTCGCTGCGGACAATTCGCCGTGAGAACAACTCGCCGCTAGGACAATTCGCCGCCAAAGCAACTCGTCGTGTGATATATATTTAACACCGTATACATCATTACCTTTGCAGAATGTGGGAAGGTAATATTTTTGACAGCATTTATTTATTTATCATCTTGTTACTTGCATAACTGAAAAACTTTTTAACTAAATTGCCTGAAATTTGGTGAAACGATTGGTTAATGTTCAGTGACCTGCTGGTAGAATTTGGGGAGTGATCCGGTTAAGGTCATGGTCATTTATAACTCAAAAAGTCATATTTAGGGTGAAGAACTTAACAAGAAGTAGTTTAAATTTCCCAAGCTTTCAAAAAGATCACCCTAAGATCACCCTAAATATGATGCAACAACCAAGGAGTCCTTTATTTTCTTCAATCAAACTCAAAAAGTATTGAACAATATTGCATGAAACTTGGTGGGCGATTGGTAAATATACAGCAACCATTTTGGTAGATTTTGGGAGCGATCGGGTCAAAGGCCAAAGATCAAGGTCAAGGCCATTTATAACTCAATAACTCAAAAAGTATTCAATCAAATTGTCTGGAATTTGATGGTACGATTGGTCAATGTCTAGGAACCATCTGATAAAATTTTGGGAGTGATTTGGTCAAAGGTCAAAGTCAAGGTCATTTATAACTCAATAACTCAAGTATTGAACCATATTGCATGAAACTTGGTGGGACGATTGGTCACTATCCAGTCACCAGTTTATTAAATTTTGAAGCAAACAGATAAGAGGCGGCGAATGTATGCGCTCTAACGAGTGCACGCAATCTAGTTTATATATAAAAAATGTTTTAAATAAAAACTGCGTGTTGTAAATTTATCTTCAAATTTTCTTAGCAGTATTTGAAAATGTTTTCTTTTCCATATCAAAAGGTAAATATAATGTTTTTTTTTATTAAATAAACATAGTGTGTGTTTCGAATTAATAATATTTTTTTCGTTCTTTTTGAAAGTATTTTGCTAAAAATAATTTGCTACTGGAAAGAAAACAAGTTCAAGTGTCTTCTTAAAACGTTTAATGACCTAGCTGTAAAAATAACTTCTTTTGAAACTAGTACATCAGTGCGAATTAAATGTTATTAAACAACAGAGTCGTAGATTTTTGTCTTAGGTTACCTAATAAGTTACATTTACTATCACCTCTTCATTTTCCTCAACTATCAACGAGTGCAGGCACCTGTGCTTGTGTTCCTTTTCTTATCATTCCTTGGTAAGTGATTGCATCCACGAACGATTTGTTCAAAGTGTCACTTTTCTTTCTGACTTCTTTTTCCTGTCTCTTGTATTTAATTTCCTTTTAATGTCATCTAGAAAACCCTTCGATTTGAAGCAGACGTTAAACACTTCTAAATTTAAATTGATAGCTCAATTATTTTTGCGGCTTGAAATATTCTCACAGATATAACAAAAGAAACTAACTAATTGAAATAATGAAATATGTCAACTACTGCTTTGCATCAGTCGTGAGCGAATAGAGAAATCATTGTTCAAATATATAATATTTTTAAGTATATGTGAATGATGTATTCGCCGGAAAACATATATCATGCGGCGAGTTGTCCTGGCGGCGAGTTGTCCTAGCGGCGAGTTGTCCTCACGGAAAATTGTCAACTGAGTCTTATAGTCTTTATGCGTTATTCAAAGGGTTAATAGAATGTCAAAGAATTTGGGATTACCTCCAGAGTTTTGTTAGGAGTTAGAATAATTGAATTAAGATTAGCTACAGACTACAGTGAATAGACAGTTTGCTATGACAGTGTGATATGAATCAAAAGATGTGCTTGTATCAGTGAGAACGACTGTGTTATTCAAATCTCTCAAATGGACAAAACTGAACACGATAAAATGGAGAACTCTGAAAGTTTCTGAGAAAAGAACATATATTTAAAGTCAACATTTCTACTACCTTGAAATTTCTACTTGAGATTAAGATAATTCTGCTTACAAAAAACTATTAAATAAATTTTATTTAGCCTCTTGTTCTGCAAATCTGATTATAGTTAAGTTAATTTTCATTTTGAATGTAAGTTCGATTTTAATTACGGGCAAATAAAATATGTGTTATACGAGACGAGAGTTTGAAACAAAAGGACAATGAGCACAAAGAGTACAATCAGTTTGTATATTATTGATGTGAACAAATTCTACAATTTAAACATGTTAAATATTGTAACAACAATAAATAAAAAATAAAAAATGAAATATTACTGTAAGGTATGCGCTATATCTTTTAGAATTATTAATCCAGCTCACACCGTCTTGATATCAATTTCCGTCTTCAAATCCACACGCTGATCGTTTCAAGCGTGAGTGAATTGCTTCGTATTTATATGAAAAACATATTTTCAATGTAATCAATGTGTTAGATCTTTTAGGAATTTTAGTCCATTTTCGTCTTGATATCCAAGCAGAATGCAAAATATTAAACTTAAATCCTGTACAATTACATCATGGAAAACACATAAATAAAACAATGAAAGAATAGAAAATGCACAAAAATGTATAGTATAACATTGAATAGAGATAAATAATTATTTTAATGAAGTGAACGTTCCTAGCTATCAGTTCATTGGAACAGTATCACCTGCTTAGCTAAAATAAATCTACCAAATGTATTTTGGACTGCTATTTGGACGGAACAGTATTGTTTTAGAAAATAATGAATACAACATATTATTTTTCCAGTGAAATCCAAGAAAAACATTCCTGATTTATTTTAGATTTTGTTTAGTCGAATTTTCCTCACTGGAATTTTCCCAGTGGAACTTTCCGCAGTGGAATTTTCCTCAATGAAATATTCATCAGTGGAACTTTCCGCAGTGTGATTTTCCCAGTGGAACTTTCAGCAGTGCAATTTTCCTCAGCGAAATCCTCCACGCACCATATAAACCTCTAAGCCTCTTTACAAACGAGTCTATGAACCCCGCCCATAGCGAGGATGGTCATACCACATATAATGTTAATAGTTTAAAGGTACGTTTTCTATGCAGCGATTGATGCGATCATCGCTCAGTAATGATCGCCTGGAAATAGGAATACATTGAATTAGAGCTCAGCGATAATCGCTCGTTGCAAAACAGCCCCAAAGGAATAGCATTGAACTAGTGCTCAGCAATAGTCGCTGGGCGAAGATTGCTGAGCGATGATCGCAACAATCGCTGCATGCAAAATGCACTTTAAGTCTTTACCTTTCTATTATAAAATGTCAATAATATAGGCATTATAATTATTGCTAAAATTTCTACGATGTCTTCTGCAAAACATTACTTATTGTATTACTTCGTGGGAAATGGCTCAGGCTCCTATAGGCAAGTAGATATATCAAATTATTTTATGAATTATTTCACAATTCTGACTTCTGAAATATTGTACCAATTCCACATTTATTTTCTTGAATGGATATCGTCATGAACTAATTCATAGAATTAATTAGTCTTAACCGTAGGTAAAATTACGTTATTATTTTACACGAAGTAACAATAATAATAACTTTATTCAGAAAACATATTGAGTAAATTAGAAAACTGTATTGCCTAAAATCTGAGGTGAAACAACAGAATAAGAAAGTGAAATATGCATTTATAATCAAATCTAAGATTATTATAATGATACCTATGTATTATTGATTATTTTCAATTGTACAATGGCATGTATATTTTACTATATTGATGTCTTTTCCAATTTTATTTTCCGTACGGTTAAAAAACTTTTCACAGAAAGAAATAGATTATTGTATAATCTCATTAATTCAGTTCCTCACTATTTTAGACCAAGATACTTTTCTTTTTCAATTCTCGTCAGCATGGTAAATTATAGCCGTATGAGTTTGCAGTAAGACCTTAACAAGATTTAATTAAAACTTTTTCATAAAAATCAAATTAATCTCTGCAGCAAAATATTTCTCAGTATTTTTACATGTTTCATATGCCGAGTTAATTTTCTAGTAAAATAAAAATCAGCTTCGGAATATAATAAAAATTTTCTTTGATTCTAGATGTATATTTTCAATTAACGTAATGAGCAATGATTACAAAAAATGGGCACAACTATTACTTTGACTTTTAAACATATACGGATCAATTATGTGTGTGTGTATATAAATGGCATAATCTAGAGTGTCTACCGGCCTCATCATCTACTGTTCCTATAGTCCTCATCATCTACTGTTCCTATAGTCCTCATCATCTACTGTTCCTATAGTCCTCATCATCTACTGTTCCTATAGTCCTTATCATCTACTGTTCCTATAGTCCTCATCATCTACTGTTCCTATAGTCCTCATCATCTACTGTTCCTATAGTCCTCATCATCTAATTTTCCTATAGTCCTCATCATCTACTGTTCCTATAGTCCTCATCATCTACTGTTCCTATAGTCCTCATCATCTACTGTTCCTATAGTCCTCATCATCTACTGTTCCTATAGTCCTCATCATCTACTGTTCCTATAGTCCTCATCATCTACTGTTCCTATAGTCCTCATTATCTACAGTTCCTATAGTCCTCATCATCTACTGTTCCTACAGTCCTCATCATCTACTGTTCCTATAGTCCTCATCATCTACTGTTCCTACAGTCCTCATCATCTACTGTTCCTACAGACCTCATCATCTACAGTAGCTACAAATCTGACCATTCATTGTGTAAACAGACTTCATCATCTATAGTGTCTACATGCCTATAATCTGAATATATACATTCTACATTATTTAGAGGCATTATCTAAAAATAATACAGTATTTACATGCCCAACGAAAATACGTTTCATTACCGTAAGATTACATAACTAATTTTTACAAATAAGTTTTAATATATTTGTATTGGATTATTGAACTCTCTTTTTGTGAATCTAAATAAATAAATATCTGCCTCACTCTTCTCCGAAAAGATCAAAACAGGATTCAAATTTAAGCTCAGGTTTTTGTTGTTATTATGAAAGTTTAGGTTTTGTGTAAAATTTCACGGTTTTGTGGACGAAAAACAGGTTTTGTGGAAAAATCCCAGGTTTTGTTGATTTTTCCCCGGTTTAGTGTAAATTTGGGTTTAGTTGATTTCGTTATCACAACACTCGTGTTTTGTGGATATCTAGTTGAGTTGCCAAGTAATATTGAATAGATTCCATTAGTCACTCGATATATTGCTAGTGATCGTGCATCACTACTAATGAATTTAATGTCTTGTAGCTTATGTCGGTATAATATGTATGTTTTATGTATGTAAAATATACGCAAATGATACTGAATATGCTATATTTATATATACAAATTAATAAGCTATATTTTCTCCAATTATTTGTATTGTACTCTTTTGTCATGCATTTTTATTATTTAATCTTAAACAGGCCTCCTATGTAGCTATCTGGTTAAATATAAAACATTAAATTTTTCAATTTCATTATCTACCTAGTTAAGTACCTATCTAATTAGAATTCGTTTCTAGTTTCAATTCCTAGTACCTAGGGTAAGTTCCGAATTACAGGTCGGTTTCACATCTCCGATCATATAAGAAAAAACTAGATATATAATAATGATTATTTAATTGTCATTTAAATTGGTATCTATGAAACCTGCAAGTATCACAGATACCAATTAAAATTAAAATTAAATAATTAGGCATTACTGTACAATTTTTTCTTACATGACCGGAGATGTGAAACCAACCGATAATTCGGAATTTACCCTAAAACTACTTTAAGAAAAAATTAAACAGAAAGTATTAAATAAAACATAATTAATTATTTTTATTTCAAGTAAACATCATAAGTAATATACCTATGTTAGAATAGCTACCAAGATTAGCCTAAAATAACGTACTAGTTAGGTTAGGTTAGGTTAGGTTAGGTTAGGTTAGGTTAGGAGACAGACCGCGAAAAATTAAAGTTATACTTGTTTTGGTACAAAATGAGGTAACAAATACTGATTTTAGCTTTAAAATTAATTTAATTCTTTTCAATTTACGAATAATCAAGCTAAACAAATATAAATTAACCTTCTCTACCCTAAATACATTTTTTAATGTATATATATAAAGTAATAAGGCATGATATACCCTAATTGACAAATTACTTACCATTTTCAAAAATATAACCGTTATTATAGGTGGGAGAAATTGGATATTGATTTTTTCTGAACCAAATACGCCACCAATTGAGCCGTAATTTTCACAGAATATGTATTCAGTGCAAAGCAATGTACTTGTAAATTCTTAGCTTGTATAATGCAAGAATTAATTAATTAAACGAATATTTGTGAAATGTCCAATACGCAGAAAATCTTTTAGCTATAAGTCACCTAAGTCAAAAATGCAACTACTGCGTTTTTTGAGAGAATTTTAATTAAAAAAAATTATACGATGATAAGGGGAATGTTGGTTCATGTAAAAGATGTACTTCCCATAGGCCTATAGGCCTACCTTTTCCACTTATCAGAGTTTTAGGTTTTGTGGAAGTTATCGACATTATAGGTTTTGTGGATTTTTCTACTTTTTCAGTTAAAATGTAATAAATTTGACTGTTCAATTGCGAAACCATTATCAGATAAGATCGTTTTTAACTAGCCAAGTAATAATATATTAGTAACACATAGAAATTTATTGTATATTTTGAGTTATCATTAAAATTTTAAAAATCCACAAAACCAGCCCAACTTTCAGATCTTGTTGTGGATTTGCACCGAGCATCAATTCGTGAACACAATTCGAACAAACGTGGCTTTCGTAACTAAAATTGAATGTTTTATTTCAGTTTGACATCACACACATGTGTGTGGGTTTAAGTAATGTTTCGTTTCGAGAATTGATTTATTTGCTTATCATGGCCGATAAATTTAAATGTGAATAAATTTACTCTTCGACTACATATATATGATGATTAGAAGCACTATTCAACAGAAGATTAGAATAACAAATTAATTAGGAATTATGTAATCAAACTCTAAGTTTCAATATTATTTTTAGAGGATATATAAATTAGAAAGATAAATAAAAATGTTATGAATAGATATCAAACGATCGAGCAATTCACTATTTTATATTTGCTCTGTTTTTCTTTTAAAATATGCTTTTGTTTTCACAAACAAAAGCAAGATTTAAAAATAGGATACACATTTTCATTTAAATCTTTTCAAAGTAAAAACAGTTCAAATTTCCTAGTAAAATATTTAAAACAGGAGTAAAATATCTTAGATTTTTATTTAAAAACCCATCAAATTATTAAAAGTATATTCTTTGTGCATATTTTTTTAATAATAACCTATTAAAATTTCCATCAGGTAATTAATTCGAAACACTAATTGTAATTTTATATTATATTACAAAGTAACTTTTATCATAACCTTTTTTATTTCATCCACCTGATAGGATGTCGGAAAATTGAGTTGTGCTATAAGATGAATAATAAAATTTCCTCTCACCTTTTCTTATAGGACAAAAATTCAATCTTGTTCCATGATATTCATGGCCATTTTTTTTACCAGACGAATGCCTTTTCAAAATTGTAAATCAATTTTATTTTAGTAAATTTTTTGGAGTTATTAGCAGTTCAAGTCAAATAATGAACAGTAGCCCCGATTCCTGTCCTATTCTCGTATTTTCAACGGAATAATAATAAAAAAAAAATTATTCATTAAAACGATGTAGGGTCGGAAGGGGTATCATAAGTAAAACTATGCCAGTAGGGTAATAAATAAAAATTTATAAATTTTTAAAGACTCCATCAACATAATATTTTAAACTAATTTTTACAATTTTAATCAAAGTGAATTTGAAGTATTTAGAACACACTGAAGGTGCGGTTCCTAATTATTAGTTAGAAATGCCAATACGCTCTTCCAACTCTCCAGGTGTTAGCCATGGTACAACGTGTAGAAAGAACAGGTTGCTAGCGAAGGATTTAGCAGAATCTATAAAGAAAAAATACGAAAAATCAATCACCTAGTTATATACTAATTTATATTTTTCTATATTAAGTTAATGATTTTAAGTAGTGCGATTGAATAGTAATGAATAAGCATTAAATTATATAATTTATAAATTGTTGAGGTATTTAAGTGAAGTTATTCGTAATAGTAATGAAATAGCAATTCGTAATAGTAATTAAGTAGAAATTCGTAATAGTAATTAAATAGTAATTCGTAATAGTAATCAAATAGTAATTCGTAATAGTTATTAAATAGTAATTCGTAATAGTAATTGAATAGTAATTCGTAATAGTAATTAAATAGTAATTCGTAATAGTAATTAAATAGTAATTCGTAATAGTAATGAAATATGCATGGAAGTAAAAAAAATATTATTTAATTATCTGGCACCTTATCTCGCATTGTTAGAAAAACCCCAAATTACAACAAAGTAAACTTTGAGGTAAGGTACCTTACCCTATTTATGCATTTCAGTCGCCAATCCTTGTAGTCTCCTTAACCGTCTGCGCATAGTGGTCCCTCTGTCCGAACATGGGCTTACTCCATCCTGACTATGCTTACTGCTACCATATTGTAGTTGTAGTCCATACAAATCAAGAGATTGCAAAATTCAGCAGACTAATTAGTTGAAGTCACTGTTATCAATAGAATGCGCAAAATTGATCACGGTTAGTCATGTATCTGATGAGTAGTTGGCAGAGTGGGATGTTAGTGCGCTATCTTCTAGTTTTATTTATCTCCACTGACAAAATTTCTCCCTGCAAACCATTTCCACCGCATATACTTTCATCAGCCATCGCCTGCTCAGGACTCAGATTCAAGATGGAAAACTGGCACAAAAGATTTAAACGAATGCCCGGTACCCATGCCTCATAATATAGTTAAGTTTATAGCAATTTAGGTTCTTTCAAAGCAAATAGAGACACGGGCACCAGACAACACGTATTTATAATATATTTTTGATATATCACTGCGCATACCCTTTTAATGGGGTATCACTGCGCATACCCTTATATGGGGTATCACTGCGCATACCCTTTTTATGGGGTATCACTGCACACTCCTCTTAATTTTAAAACCACTTGTTGTAACCTAAATCTGATTACACCATCATTTCAAACATCTTCTTTTCTCCCATAAACATCATGTAGCACCATTATCATATTAGTATTTCTAGAGCTGAGTCGCGATATATGTATTATGTAGTTCTCTCAGAACGATCTGAAAAAAGTTTGCGCTGGTGATTTTTAAATCCCGCAAACTCTCCAACCATGATTTATAGATTCATATTGTTTCAACGTGTTAGCACAAACAGTAACAGTTACATTATGTCAAATTTTCAACTTCTGAGTTTTAACGGTTTTCCTGCCACAACCGTGCGCAGTGATACCTCAGATAATTTAGAGGTAGGGAGGTATCACTGCGCATCATCAATAACCATATTTGTATGAAAATAAATATAAAAATTATGAGTTTTAAGCTCTTAATAAAGGCATAAATATTGAATAAGGTCTTATTTAATTATAAATTTAATTGATAATAAACTTACGATCGTAGTAGCTATGCAACTTGATATGGGGGTATTAAGATAGGGAGATTGGATATTTAGTGGGGGGGGGGGGAGGGGGGGGACGAGCTTTAATAATTAAATATCGATTAACAATAAACCTACGATCGTATTATATTATCAAATTAAAAAGTTCACTAGTTGCGTAAAATTTAAATGTTAAATATTTGTTGCAGATTCATTAAATATGTGTTTGAAATACAATGGACAAGTATATGGCGGAGAGGGCATGTAGAGAAGGAAACACAGACGTTTAGATGGGGGGGGGGGGAGGGAGATTTAGATGTGAAAGTGGGGAAATAGATGGGGAGAGGGAAATAGATGGGGAGGAGGGGGATTTAGATGGGAAGAGATGGAAATTTCAATGAGGAGAGAGTGTGATTAAAATGGTAGGAGAGGGGGATTTAGATAGGAAGAGAGGGGGATTAAGATGGGAGGAGTGAGATATTTAGATGGAGAATGAAGGGGGTTTAGAAAGGTGGGAGGAGGGGCATTAAAATGGGAACAGGAGGTATATAGGTAGGGGAGAGAAGTGTTGTATTCATGCAATGCGCAGTAATACCCGTCCATGTGCGCAGTGATACCCCGATGCACCACTAAAAGTTACGCAAAAAAAAAATTACCAATAAGTATTTTACTTATTTAGCTATTATTTCGAAACTGGTTGAGAACCATCCTCATTCATGACCATTTCATCACGAGAAAAATAGTTTCTCTAGTACCTTTGGTTTTCGAGTAGATAAAGATTTTTGCGGGATTGTGCGCACTGATACCCCGTCCGACCCTATTGAAACTATATACACGATACTATTTTAAAAATATCGTATCCATTCTACCAGCAGCTTATATTCTATTAGTAGAGCCCGGATTTCTATGCCCTTTCAATCTAGGCGAAATAGCACTAAAAACTAGGCAAAATATGCTCTTAAAAATATGCTTTATAGCCCAAATCTATGCTAAATATGCCGTTATAAATTGACTAGTTATACCTTAAATAACGTTTTCTTTATTCGAAAAACATTAAAAACATGCCGTATGAGTCAAATGGTAGATTTAATTACGTATACTTTTCTTTAATTTTGAGGTAGTAAGGTATATGTTGTTGAATAATGTTTCCCGTTTCAAATGGAAAATTATCGAAATATATTTTTTGCAATTATTAAAAATGGAATTGGAAATCGAACCACATTTTGTGCAATTCATTTTTAAATAAATTTAAAATTAAATTAACAAATAACCATAAACGATAATTTCTCAGATTCTCACTTCTACTAAGAGACAGCTAAAGTTTCATTAATATCTAACAAAATATTAGAACAAGAAAAATAAGTCTCTATATAACGATATATGGTAAATAATGAGATTTAATTATTTATTCATATAGCTAGATAATAATAATAATAGTAGCTATATTTAGAATATAAATAATTTAGCAATAAACAATTTTAAGTTTTGAAAAGCTTCTCTCTACTTCATTGCAACTGATGTCAACGGGTCGGGCGTACATGAAATACATTGCATTTTGTATTACATTCTTTTCAATCTGCACCTCTTTTACTCCAGCGATAATGCTTCGTATTTATTCTATGAGTTGCCATCCAGGATTATTTGCTACAATATGGTTGGTATCATGTTGGCATCATCCTCATTCAAATCTACAAAATTAACACTCTTTTACGCCTATGTTTCGCTGTTTTAAACTGTGATACAGCATTTGATTTCTTGTAGCTACTCAGCTTCACATTGCATGGCTTGCATTTCAACCAACGTTTTCATTGCATAACACCCAAATTCATCTACTAAATTTCGTATCATGACGTTATCAGACCGCTTAACTTTGGGTAATATTAATTAATGAGTTGTTAAGACTACGAGGACTTGGAACTAAATGACTTGCTAAAATATTACAACAACAAAAAAGACTGTAAATGGAAAATGGAACAACTATAGCATAAACTTTAATATCTCTTAAATGGAGTTTTGCATGTTGTAGCATAGACAAAATATTCTTAAATAAAATTTTATATGCTTTGTATGCAAAATAGATTAATGCCTATAAAGCATAGATCATCTGAAGGGCCACAAGCCAAAGTCTCTTAACCGCAAAAATCGGGTTGCTCAAGGTAAAGTCTCTTAAGCGCTTAGCACCAGTGAAAACGGTTACAATCTTGATGTGCTAAGCGCTTAACACTCACGTAAAACGGTTGAGGTTAGCGGCAAACAAGAGTCTCTTAACCGCATCTCATTGCATAGAAAACGGAGCGAGGGTAGACTCAAGTATTAACCTTGTTCTTATTAGGTTCATTATTAGACTCTTCTATTTATATGGAATGTATTATGTTTCCAATTTTTATAATATAATAGCGGTAGATATATTGTACTATATAAACAATAATTTTTAGAGGCCTGCAATAATTACTTCAAATCACTTAGGTGATGAAGAATAATATATATCACGTAATTTAAGTTGACATGATGTAGTAAATTATAGCAGATCATTTTAATTTCGATTTCACGAAAGCTGTATCTTTAAGCTGCTAATTAATTCATAAGCACTTCTTAACATCTTTATTTGACTAAGCTTTAAATTACATTTTCATTTTCTGTTGCTCAATATGCAAGTCTTTAATTATCTTGTTTTCAATAAAGTAATATATTTAAATAATTGTTAACATTGCATTATACTTTCAATCACACAATATCAGGAGAGGTTAGTTGAATTAAATGTTTAGTAGAATGATGGTAGTGAACATAAATATATTTTTTAATCTATAGTAGTCGGTTCCAATCTAGTCATCCAACTATCCAATCTAGTCATTTGCTTTAGTAATTTACAAATAACTTCAAAACAATAACACTCACAAATTATCTGTACTGCACAGCAAAAAAACTGTATTTGTATTGATTATTTAACAGTGGACAAATTTCATATTTCCTAAAATAAACTTTACTAATTGTAATGTATATATTTTAGGATTGGTGTGGGTAAACTACAGATTGGTAAATAACAAAAACAGTGATTTGGGAATTTAACATCCTGCGGACACTTTCCCTCCAAGCAAATCTTTTTATTGCTTTAATCAATGAAGCTGATGCTTCTCATCTTGCTGCAAACCGCATGGAATTTGATAGCATATTTTTGTTATTTTTATAATAAAAACTCGACAATACCTATTTTACTTCACTTACTAATTTTAGGTCTGAAGAAAAAGAATGAACACCATTTGTTTTGATTGTCAACTAGGTATACTATAACCATTTAATATTCGTGTAAAGGTATGCAATTGGATAAACTTATTATAGGAACGTTTATATAATTTAGGAAACAAGTTATATCTTAATTAAACAAAAGCCGAAAACTTATTGTTTGTTCATAAATTTAAAATCAAAACAAGGGGGTACAATCTTCTTTCTCAGCGTCAGGTTAGTTATTCACTCTATTGTTGCTCACAGAGTATCAAAAACATTATAACCAAATAATATAAATATACTGAGTCTAATTTTATGCGGTTTGCAGAATGATGATCATAGACCTTAGTTCTATAATATTATGTAATGATAGAAGAAATAAATCTGGCGGTATTCATACAAATATTACTTTTATTAGTATCGACAATACAAATGAAGATTTCACAACTATAATTAATATATTTTAAATTTCATGAAGGAAAATAATACAAATAATGGAGTTTTGCATGAGAACATTCCAAATGAAAAAAAATAGAATATATACTTACAATTACGAACCAAATACACGAAGGTAAGATGATCTAAATAATTGATGCTGTACTTCTAATTATCAATACTGTATGTAGCTACTCTAAATAATGAAAAATGTAAATTAAGAGTAATACCATAAGTTAACTGTTAACAACTAGACTAGTATTGTGCTGAAGAGACACCAATCAATGTAATAAAATTATATTAGTAGGGGATTTAACGTCTGTTTCGGAACAAAATGCCATATCACTAAAGTCAAAAGAAAATTAAATACAAAGGACTGGAAACATAAGTGGAGAAGGAAAGTGGTTACATGAGCAGTGATACAAAGAACTGTTATTACAAAGATTATGGATGCAGAAAAGCTCCTCCGTCACTTACAAAGGAATGTGATGAAAGACACAAGCACAGGTAACTGCACTCACGGATAGAAGAGGTGATAGTAAATGAAGCCTACGAGACTACCTAACACAAAATATAAGACCTCGTAGTTGAAGAGCATAACCCTAGCTCTATCCTCTAAAACTGCAAGTAGCGTTAAAATATGAAAAACAATCTATAAACCACATTACAACAGTTTGGGTCCAAATGGAAGGCACCCCCCTTCTCTTCCATTCACCACAGACAGTTTCAGAATAGAACCTCTGGCAGCTCAATATAATCAAATGATCATAGCTAATTTTTAAGGAGAAAAAGACAGATTAACAGAGCTAGAAATTTATCATCATTTAATGATCAGCTTTATTATTTTTAAAAGGAAGATTTAACGTCTGCTTCGACTCTGAGAAACATTCAGAAAATAAAGTGGCTCCATTAACAATGTTACCTATCACCAGTCTAGTGACAATGCACTTGGAAGGAGAAAACCTTGTTTCATAGAAGTATTAAAGTTTCACACCAAGAAATGTGACTGAAAGGGACACAAGCACCGGTGGTTGTACATATGGATGGAAAAGGAAACGAAAATGTGATACTAATCGAAGTCTACCTAAAAAATTTAACATCGTAATTGAAGATCATGACCCTAGCGCTATTCTCTAAAACTGAAAGTAGCGTTAAAAAATGATAAACATAGAAATCCAAAACAGTTTGGAACCCAAGCGAGGCATCTCCCTTTTTCTTCCATTAACCATCGACAGCTTCAGGACGGAGCTCCTGGGGTCAATTGAAGAGGTACCTAAAAATGAGTATGGATGCAATATTGATAATTTAATAATGATACAAAAAATAAAAACATGCTATTAAGATTCTATATTTGTTGTAAAATTCCGATAGCTAGTTATAAACATTTTTTTGATCAATTATATAGCTATTTTGAATGCAATAAATTAGATAGATATTTATTGTATTTTTGATATAGCTAATGCATATAGCATATTTATTTAAATTTGAGAACTTACTTTAAAATTTTAAATACTTCTAATTTTACATTCAATATTAGAGAATACAGCTAATTTTAATTATTAAGCTCATTTGTTACCAAAGCATGATCTTTGACCAATCGATTTAGAATTAGTTAATCATACATATAACTCATTAAACAATTAACTTTAAATTACATCTACATGAGATCAATATGATGATGACTTACAATTAGGAGCATCTACTCAAACTACACATGTATGTATGCAGTGGCATAACTGATGTTTGAAGGCATAGCAGAGCAATCTTGGGACAGTTGCACACCTGTAAAATAAAATACATTCATTAAAAGATCATAAAATTAAAAAGTTAGATGCATTAAAAAGTAGCAAATTCAGTTCGGAAAAAAATATTTGGATAACAGTTACCTTACTGTGGTGATCTTACATAATTTTTATCTTTTAAGAAATTTGCAAGGGATTAATTCTCTGATTAAGTTTGTGATATAATTCTAATACAATCTTTAAAATAGATTTGTTCTGCTCTGTTATATAAAAATCATTTTAAGATAGATAGGGTGAGTATTGAGTAAAAAGCTACAAAAGGCTCTTGGTTTTGTAGTCACTTTCCTGTGCTTGAATGTAAATATTTTTCTATTTACAGTAAATGCAAATACATTTTTAACTAGCTATATTCAACTAAGTATATTGTGATAAGCATAAGCTAAATGCTCGAGTTCATAATAGTCTACTTCATTATTTATTTATTCTTTCCCATCACTAAACTGTTTACTTTAGAACAGCAAGCTGTTGTGCATAATAAAAATTTAAAAAAAAACAGATCAGTTGTTCAAATGAAAATGTTATATTTTTTAGATTATTTGAATGAAAAGAGGATTGTACTTTATACTGAATATTAATTTTCGCATCAAATTAGCTACCGATTTTAAACTCGGTACACATTTCCCAGTAGCTAGATATTGTTTTCAATCTTCACTTTTATCAAGATAATTAAGTACTTTCTTTGCTATATTTAGATTAATTGTAATGACAAAATAGAACTACTTTGGCAATAGAATAACATTTTATGACATTGGTTAGATAATTAGATTTGACTTAATTTACAAAAAAATGTTCATAATTTATTTGTGAGATAACTTAGCTGCAATCATTTGACAAATATTAAACACAAAATTCTCATTCAAAGAGATTAAAAAAAAAAATGATTCAAAATATTCAATTTTTGAACATTTTTAGGAGTAAAATCATTGTTAATATCAATTAGCCAACTTCAGACGCATTATTATGTAGTTATTGTACTTTAATTATCTATAGCTACCTTCAACATATATGTACAGTGAAAAGTCTACTCACATAGCAAATCAAGATGACACTACAAGTTATCCAAGGGTGAAGTATCAGGAGATGTCCTTTCCCAAGTCTTGATAGATTTATCTGAAAGGAACAATTGTTTAGAAATTTTGTTAATCATATTACTGATCAGAAAATTTAACTGTTCATGACACACAACACACAGCATATTGATAAATTATAGCTACTGTATTTAATTATCAATACATGAAATTTAAAATATTTTCAACAGGTTGCATAATCATAAGATTCCTTCTTTAGATGGTTTCAAAGTTTTTGTTCTCTATGTTGACCTTTATTATCAACTGTCCTATTCTTAAGCCAAAAATGAGTAGCTTTTCAGAATATTTTTATACCAATAACTTGACTACCAATAAGTAGCTACACTAAAAATCGTATCATTATGGCCCATTGCCGCCATAACCAAAAAACAAAAAAGGAGTTGCAAGTTTATGAATATAAGCTAAATAATTGTTTAGTAGTCATATTTTCTATTTCATTTTCCAAATATTTTAATTCATAGTTGAAATTTAAAAAACAACTTTTTTTGATAACAGTAGCCAATGCAAAATATTTGCAAGTTTGAATGAAATCACTATCTTTAGACAGATAAACCAATCACACATTTATAGACAATAACTTATTAAATTTAGCGTCGGAATAATATCACTGCGATTATTTACCCCACAAGTGCGATGCAATTACCCTAATTCTTAGTAAATGTATGCTGTTAAATGATTAACCATCAGAGATACAAGATTGAAAATAGGTACACATCATTATCGAAATGATATCTTAGGATGGTATAAGTATGGAGCTTCTTCCTGAATTGGTTCTTATGTTAGATCAAAGTTTGCAGGAAAGTGAGATGGAATAGTAGAATACCCTTGTCGATGCTAGGATTTAGTGAAAAATGATTAAATTGGAATTAAAAGTAGCTACTTTACTTGCTTTGATGCTCTCAATAGGTAAGACTGTTATTATGTACATGAATCTACAAATTAACTCTTTAGCTGAGGATTTTCAAATTCATTTCAATGTTAGAATGGAGAGAAATTCTTTAGCAATTCCAAATATATATATTTTTGAAAATGAAAATACTGGACTTATTAAGCATTTTGCTCATAATTATACTTCAATTAGCAATATGGATCGAAGTTTGGTACTCCAGTTCTATCCAAATTAAATTGGCTATTTAACTAACAATATAGGTTTTACTGTAAGCATGTTAAGATACCTAAACTCATCATTCTTATCTCACCCAAACTTATAAAGTATGCTATGCAATATCTCATCAATATTTGATACACCAAAATAAAAAATTATTTAAAATAATCTGTAATATACTGGGTGGCACGAAAGAAATGAAACCCATTTTCAAATTTTATTCATTACTCATCAAGATTTTGGCTACAAGTTACAAGCCATGACCCACTTTGAAAAATTCTGCTGACCAACAAATGAATTTTGGAGGATAAATACTTCGTTTTTTAAAATTTGCATCAATTCAATCTTAATATTTGAAATCTGCAAAACTTCGGAGTTAGGTAATCAATTCATCAGTAAAGTCCTAATTTTCAAAAGTGGGCCTCAACATTCCATTCCCAATTTAAATATCTCCATCTGTGGAGCAAATACTGCCTATTTGCCTAAGTAACCTGTTATGCAGTGGTGTGAGCACTATTGGCTGGTAGCTATTACCAGCCATATTTTATTGTATTTTGAACTTTTTGCAAGACACTGACAAACAGCACCATAGATTATTTTCTAGTAGCCACTTCAACAACATACTACTTAGGTATGTTCTACTTAACAAAGAATATCATCTAGATTTTACAATTAAAATAATAATTTACCTAATACATACAAATAACAGATTCAGACATACTTCAAAAAGTCAATAATCAATAGTTTGGAGTGTTAATTCTCCCAATTAGGTTGGTTTTATTTTTTGTACTTAAGTATTTTTATTTTAGGGTGTAGCTACTCTAAGCTTAATATTTTAATAAAATTAAATTAATGGAAACTTCATAATAAAGAGTATTTAGTTTGTAAAATTAATTTGTTGGCCTAAATAATTTTTGATAGTGGTTTTCAGACTATTATTTATAGCAATATTTGCTTAGAAGAATTAGTTCAAATTTTAGCACAAATAAATATTTGAAATTAAATGTTGAATTATCAATATAACAACAAACTTGTGGACATAACCCAGTATGTAATTGGTTCACAAGAACCCACTTGCATTTTCAAAAAGCTAAAAAAATCCAATAGCTTATTTCCAATTTAATTAATAGTAAACATTAATTAATGACAAACAGAAGCATTAATAGTAAGCATGAGAATTAATAGCTAGAAATCCACCGACGTTGCTGGAATATTATTTCCAAAGGGGAAAAACTATATTTAACTTTGAAAGAAACAAAGAAGTGACTAGGTAAGTAGCTAGGTTAAAACTTAAAGTAAATAATAACTAGTATCCTTTGGCTACACTGCAAGAACTGGTAAAGTGTTCAAGAAATCCTCTAGTTTGCTTTCTGTTCTCAGTAAATTGTAAAACACATGTAAATATAAGAAAATTAAACATTGTAAGTACAGAAAATGTTAAAAAAATTCCCATGCTGTCATACTCTTGGTCTATGTAGTAAGTAATCAATTTTAGCTAATGCCCATCAGTCTTAACTATTCTTCAAAGGCTGGAGAAAAGACCAAGATATTATGGTAACAAGTTGATAGATTCTGCCCACATCTCAGTCTGCAAAATATAAGACATTCTCAACATTTCCTGTGACAACAATCCTTAATATGAATTAATAATCATATCCCCCTATACTAATTATATTTAGCTACATGAATTTTTACTATTTTACATTATTAAGCCGAGAACAAATAGCAAAATAAGAGGTAAAGATTTCTTGGAGAACAGTTTACCAGTTCGTGCAGTCTGGGAATCTGCCAAGACAGGCCATTAGAGAACTATAAAGTGTTCAAAAATAAATCCTCTATTTAGGCTTCTGTTCTCAGTAAACTACATGTAAATATAGTAGAAAATTAGAGATTGTTCACACAGAATTTCAGAAAATCTTAAAAATGTCCCATTTTCTGCTAACTGACTGGGAATCTGCTGATAAGCTGAGCTTAATAGCATGAGCTCAACTTCACATCAAATTAAAATATCTGAAAGTCAGGAGACCCTGAAGTCACTGAAAGAAGCTACATTATGCAGAATGGGCTAGGATATCTGAAATTTTTGAGTTATAAATAACAGCCTTAACTCTGCTTAGATATTGATATTAGCTGTATTAGGTACATAAATTAAATTTATAATACCAAGTTGTTTTTACAAAATTACAGATAGTGCCTAGAAACCTACCTATATAATTTAGCTACACTATGAATATTTAATAATGAAACAAGAAACAGATAATTGGATACTACTCATCCTGAGTCATCCAGTCTGCAAAGCGCATTCATATCCCCGAAGACCTTTGGAGACAAATTTTGAGGGAAAATAATTAATTTTCCTAATCAATTCCAATGTTTACATGTATTTGTGTTTTTATTGGAGACATTTTGCAAAAGTCTGGTCATTTTGGAGACAGATTTGAAAATCTTTGAGACAGATTTACCACACTTTACAGACTGGTTACTCATACACTCATACTAGGTCCTACCTACTCCACTAACTGCCGCTCCAGGTAAAATAGTAATTCTCATAAACTCTCTACCTACTTGTCCCTTCAAGATTTAAGACTCCAGCCTCCAGGTAATAAAGCATGTCCAAACTGAGGCAAACTTGCCATTTTAATGGCGAGTTTGTGCCAGACTTAGATATTTTGAGCCCTTCAATTGCAAATGGAGAGAAATATCTAATTTTCTCTTATGCTACACTACATTTTAAATGTTATTTTGGGGAGATTTAATGATAATTTGGTCATTTTGGAGAGAAATTTAGTGATTTTTGAAGAGAAATGGAGAGACAAATGGAGAGTTTATTAAACAAAGAGATATACTATTTTACTTTGGTCTTTGGCTAGCCTGACTGCCTGAGCTAGGCTCAAATTGTCATAAATTCTATCCTAAAAAACATTGTATGATTGTACTAATTGTAGGACTACGGTACTACGCAGAGGCAAGAATAACTAGGAGAAATGTCTCTACTGCCTGAACCAGACTGCATTTTATGGTAAATTCCACCGACATGTCGGTGGAATTTTTCCCTCTTTGAAAATAAAATTCTAGCTAAGTTGGTGGATTTCTAGCTCTTGCTGCTCTTTATTCCTAACTATGTAACCATTAATTTTCACTTTTTAGTAGAAAATCAGCCAAATTTTTGGAAATTGTTGGGTGTATTTTTTCAACTTTTAGAAAAAAAAGTCAGTGGAATTTTGTGCACCAAATACAGATTGATCTCTACATTTGCAATGAAGGCCTGAAGTTCTTAATTTGCTCAAAATAATTGTCATTAACCCACAAATAAAATAGCAAGAATGGACATCCAAATCATCCATATTTCAGAGGCTGGTAAATTGTAAGCCAATTTGGCTCATTTTTCTTTTTTTGAAGATTTCAAGCCAAAAATTAACATTGGAAGTTGGAACATAGGAATTAATTCATAATTTTAAGCCAATTAGGAATAGGTATCTGATTTTTATCTTTTGAAATATTATCATGGATAGACATAAGTTTTAATAGGTACTAGACTACTAGTCAGTGAGCCACAAGCCACAAGGTAGTTAGTACCTGAGACTGGGGTTTATATAAAAGTTTATTAACTGGATCGGCTAGTCTGTACCTATTTGGTCCACAAAATTCCACTGACTTTATGAAAAAGCTGAAAAAATCCACCATAAATTTTAAAATTTCCAGTAATTTGGCTGATGCACCAACATTTTAGTGATTTTACCCATTTTTCCACCGAAAATTAATGATAATACCTATAGGAATAAAATATAAATAGCTAAAAATCCACCAACTTTGCTAGAAAACTTCCACCGACATGTCAGAGGAATTTACCATGAAATACAGACTCCATGTATAAGAGCATGTCAGTTAAAGCCAATTAATTAGCTTATATTTGAAAATTGAAATGGTCAAATCTCAGATATGTCTAATTGGCTTTAAATTTTGAATTAATTCCTTTGTTTCCATGTTAATTTTGGCTTGAAATCTTCAAAAAATGAGCCAAATTGGCTTGGTTCATATTTTTTATTAAATTTTCGCTCAAAAATTGGCTTACAATTTTCCAGCCTCTGAAACATGGTAACAGACTGGTAACTGGGTCCTACTGAACTAGTATCTCTCAACTTAACTAGAGTCTAGTCTGTCTAGAGAGCTCAGAGAGGCAGGTAACCTACATAGTACATACTAACCATGTTTTAGAGTAGGTAGGTATGTCAGTTAAAGCCAACTATATAATTGTCTTAGATTTCAAAAGGTCAATACCTACTCAGATAAGTAGGTATACCTAGGTACCTAATTGGCATACAATTTCAAATTATTTCATATGTTCCTATGTTAATTTTGGCTTGAAATCTACAAAATAAGCTAAATTGGCTTAGCTCGGAATTTTTGTGAAATTTTTTGGCTCTAAAATTGGCTTAGGTACCTACAATTTTCCAGCCTCTGAAACATGACATACCTAGGTAATAGCTACCTATATAGGTACCTTCCTACTATTTTGTGATTTTAGCTTATATTTATAAGCCATAGCTAAGTGGTACTTCAGGATATAAAACAAATTAAACTACCAATCTTGCTACCTAATTAGTTAGGTAGTAGATTGGCTTAGCCCAGGTACATTTTCAAACTCAAAATATCAAGAGACGAGTGACGACTTACCTGATGAAGAGTTTTTGTTATACAAACATATTTCGAGCGGATTCTCAATGTTAATAATGAGTTTTTGGACCTAGATTTACAATTTAAACCAGGTATAGGTATTTCTAATTTCAAATCTCTACAGTGTAACAGATCTAAAGCACAATAGAATGGTCTTGAAATTCGTGCCGAATTAGGCGGTAATAAAGGGTTGAGAAACAAAAGCTAAGCGTAATGATTGGTATACAGTTTCAAACCCTTTATAAAAACTGTTTGTAGATTCCAGTATCTTCAAACAGATTTAATTGTTTGAGAAATAGTTCGGCTAAGTGTTTTATACTATATTCAGATTCACAGCATAAGCTGTATCTACTCCAAATATATTTCAAGGAACTGAATGAGTTTATTAATAAATACATAGGTAGTTTTAAAATTAATAAAAATATTATTTTTTATACCTAATGGTTTATTGATATTCCTGATTCAATTTACGTACTTTTCATCGAATGAATCATTCTTTCCGGACTAAACCTAGGTATACTTTTTTATTACATGAATAGTTATTACAATTCATTATCCATAATTATTGTATATATACACTCCCATAAATAACATTGCAATAATTAGCTATATATATACTTCGTTTTCTATGCCTGCGCTTCGTTTTCTATGCAATGAGATGCGGTTAAGAGACTCTTGTTTGCCGCTAACTTCAACCGTTTTATGTGAGTGTTAAGCGCTTAGCACATCAAGATTGTAACCGTTTTCACTGGTGCTAAGCGCTTAAGAGACTTTACCTTGAGCAACCCGATTTCTGCGGTTAAGAGACTTTGGCTTGTGGCCCTTCATCTATGCTTTAATAGCTTTCTATGCTGTTATTCTGTTAGAGCATAGAAATCCGGGCTCTATCTATTAGGTAAGTGTGACGGACAGACTGACAGAAGATGCTCATATAATAGAATTGAAAAATTAGGCTGAGTTCAGGGCTAACAGATTTTCCCATTTCTTTATCGTATAAGGGTATAATAATTATTATATTCTTTTCCTTGTATGATCGAATATGTGAATCCATTTCCTAATGCAATATTCTGGATTTGTTTAATTGATCTGTTATTCATTTTTTGTAAGAAATGGAAACCATTAAATAAAATTTCATAATGAATACAAAATATTCATTCTTCTAGTTTTTATATTTAGTAAACTGAATTACCTTATTTGAATATAACTACGTGATTTAAATGTAATTATTAAAATACATAGCCGGTATATTATTAACTAAATAGTTAATATTCAATAATTGATTAGGTATTATTGTCAATATCTATTTAAATATTGATCTATTTTAGAATTTTGATTATCCTTATAAAACAAGGCTACATTATTTCTTAAATCCAATATGGATTCATACAAAAATGTTAATGAAATTTTCGGAGTATTTTCCATAGACTTTATCAAATTAGTTTCAATTTTTCTTTAGGTCTGAATTAATTCTAATGTCATAAAAAAATACCTGAGCTAGTTAGTTAGTTAGTTAGTTAGTTAGTTAGTTAGTTAGTTAGAAATAATTTGTTTACATAGTTTACCTTATAGGTAACTATGAAAATAAAGTTTCCAATTCCCAAAAAAATAACTGAAATCATCCATCCAAGCCCATGATCGATAAAACCAATCGTATAATTTATCATAAATTTATACCACTTAATGTATATCGTTATTAGCGGGACCAATGTGAAAAAAATTCCGAAGATTAATAATGGTCAACTGTTGTGATATATTTTTCTATATGTACTGTAATAGAGTAATACTTCAGCTGGCTGTATGTTTGCTCTGATTTGATTGAGTTCACTTTTAACAAACAAATAGAAAAATGATGTTAGTAAACTGAAAAACGATCCTTACTGTGATTTGTTTGGTTTCTCTTTCATTATATGATAGCTTCTTTAATTGGATAAATCTTTAAATAAATACTAAAGTATGCTATTTTTTGCTAATAACTTAAATAATTAAACATGAGAGAAATAAATAGAAATAAGATAACAACCAATCCAATATTAATAGAGTTTATAATTATGAATAGTGATAGATTAGTTTACTAGCAGCATTTATGCTAATGATTTATTATTATCTTACCAACTCATAAATGGATACTTCTTCATCCCAATATAAAAATTATACCTTCAAAACACACTCTATCTAACTTTTCAAGTATATACACATTACAGGAATTAATCAATCAACATCTCAAGTAACATTCAAATCCTCTTACATAATATTAAACCTCTTATGCACTTCACAAGATATCATTTCTCAGCAACGTTGAGTTCCACTTCTTTAGTCGAGTTTCAGTTCGCACTGAGTCTCAACTGCACTGATACGCGTTGCTATGGCAACCACAATCTAATTTATTGTTCTCAGCAGTCTCAACTGCAGTGGAATCTAATTATAATGCTAATGCTGTGCAGATCATTCTGCTGATTATTGCAAATTGTAGCCTGTATATTTTAACAAATTAAGATATTTTGATTCTTTAATTATTCCAATTTATTAAGTTTTTACATTCAGATGTCAATTTAAATAAAGAGTTTAGGATTATGTTAAATTTGTATTTTACGTGTTATCAATATATGTATTCTGATTTACCAACTTTTTTACTCTCAAAAGTAAAAAATAGTATTTGACTATTAAGTTGTTATGCCCCTAGCCAAGATATAGCCAAAAATTATTAGTTTTCCTTTTAATATATATTTCAAAATAAAAGTGTGGCACACGGACGGACACTTGGCTCTTTTTATAGTATCGGCTATAGAATAATTATAATTCGCAAATGAAATAAATTTTTCATATTCACGTTCAGTTCAAATGATATTTTAGTTTAGTATAATTTGTGTACATTGCATTCAAAATGAACCTAAACTGATTTATTAGAAAATTAATTTTCCAATAATTATATCAATAATAACATATATTAGCTAAAATATTCTAATCGAATCCTCCATCTTGTTTCTCATAATCCACAGTTATTAATGAGGTATGCCATTAATTATGTAGAATACAATGCACCAAACACCATGAATTATTAATTAATGGTTTAACGGCAGAGCAAGTTGAGGTGAAATCTCCAAAATTAAAGTGGAGAGGACCTTTAAATTCACTTTTCAAACAAGTTTAAACATTCCAAGCTCTAAAACAATAAAAATGTTTCCGTTTCTTATAGTGTACATGTTTTATGGCCTACGAAGAAACTGTCACAGCATAATTGCTGTGTTTACATAAGTCTGTTTTGACATATCTAAGTAATATGATGAATAGATTTATATTGTACAACAATAAGCCATATAAATATTATTGTGAATAAAAATTGTTTAAATCATTTCAAATGACATTCAACATTAGTATTTCCTATATTTTAGAAGATGTGGAGCAGTCTGTTAACTAGGAAGTTTCCCTCATTGTGACATTTCTGTACCTTATATTTATGGTGAGACCTCTGAAGATTCAGCTTGGACCTAATATAATCATCTATGGGCCCACCATAACTCTCTCTAAAGAAGTAATATTTAAACTAATTTAACCCCTGGTAAAATATAAATCGATAATAAATCCATGTTTCAAATTGGTAAGATTATTCATGTTTTTTTTTAAATTGATAGTAGATCCATGTTTAACATTGCTAATAATCCTTTCTTGCAATTTAATTGGAAAGTAAAAATAAACGGATAATATACTTCAAAATGTAATATTATGTTCAGAGAATTGTTAGCAATTGTTAGAAATATTGAACCATATAGGATTTTTACTTTATCCTTTATTTTCACTACAGCATTTTAGCATTTATCTTTGAAGCTAATGTTAAATCCTCAGCTATGATTTAATATTTTATATCAGAGAGAAGTTAATGAACAAGATTTGCTATATTAAATTTGATACAAATATTAGCATTCACCTATTTCAACAAGATTATGAAATGACGATCTATAAATTTTCAAAATATTAAAGAATTTCCACCATGTATTTATTACTAATATTAGGTAAATAATTTACTATTAATTATTCATAATGAAACTCATTTTCTATAATAATATGAATTGACCATATTTGTCATCTTCGATAAAGAAAATCACTTCAATTAAATTAAATATATCAATTACAATCACAAAATCTCTTTAAAATCCTCTTTCTATCATCAAATTACTTCTAATTATCATTTAAATCAAGTGAAGTATGAAATTTGAAATAAGGTGACATTTGACAATATTTGACATTCATAGGTTTGTCTTATGAACCACCATGAGAAACACAGAATGTCACTGAAATAACTGCTAATAATTACTCGAAAAATTAAGAGAGAAATGGATTTTATTAAGTTATGAGAGTGGGAAAGAAGTCGAGAAATACGAAGAAAAGGGATATCTTATTACTCGGATATGTTAAAGAATAACTGGTAGATATAATTATGAAGCAAGTGTCAAAATAAAAACCTGACCTTTGTTAGAAAAAGTATTCTGAGAAATATACTATTAATTGAGTAGTTAGGGCAAGACATGTGTAAGGTGACTTTAGTTGGAGAAACAATATTCCAATGCTATAACGATATTCAGAAAATTTTTGTAGTTCCTTAAAGTAAATTATTGATATTTCCATATTAGCAACCATTAATATTCTATTGCCATATTAGAAAACAATTAAAATGCTATTTCCATATTAGAAAACCATAAAAATGCTATTTCCATATTAGCAAACCATTAAAATGCTATTTTCATATTATCAAACCATTAAAATGCTATTTCCATTTCAGAATCACAACCCAATAATGCTGTAAGATTTTCATGGTAACCTATCCGTAATGGTAAAATCTATACATCCAAAATAATTCAGATCAATTTAATATATGTAGAATGAGTGATTCTCCTATGAAGATTAAATGTCCCATATTCATGCCCATTTGATATGGAAAGCGAACATTGATAAATTTGATACAGCTTTTAATTCGATTTTATATTTTGTATCTGTAGTGACTGAAAATAGATATTGTAAAAAATATTCACCATGTGAAATTATTCCTATTTGAATATTAGTTGCATCTTCTTGTAGTGATGCAACGCTTTGTTATTATCAAGACTTATATTGCAAAATAAAACAATTTGGAAGCTGTTATGTAACCTTTAGACCATTTTAAAATAGCCTTAAAATCAATCAATGAGAAAATGAATACAGCATTACTTAGTGAATATTAAATGATAGATATCAATAAATTGATAATTTAATTTGATATTGTAGACGAAATTTAACTAAAGAATAAGAAGAAATAACTATTAATCAAACTCTTTACAACCTTGTTTTTCAATTATAGTTTCTATTCCTTTGTATTACTGCCAAATTACGCGGGTGTAAATATTGACTCAGTGTTAATTTATTAGTCAATTATTCTTGTATATTCAGAGACCGAAATGACCAAATACTGTTTGCTGGCGAATAACCTTCGCCTTTAATTGATTTTCACTTTGTCATATCCAATGTAAATCGAATAAATCATTGATAGTTGGATATACAGTGTGTTTCAATTAGATCCGACAAAATTAGACAGCTTGTATGGAAACCCCATCATTTTTTCTGGAATAACAACATTTTCCAAAATCTTTCGATATATTGATACAGCGATTCTAGGTCTAATTTATGACATTCATAGGGAATTTTCATGAAACAAACTTGTTTCATGAAAACCTAAATTATCAAAATTGCTTAGTTCTCAAGGTACTGACTTTTACAATTTTAAAATGATTCCTTCCTAGATATTAACAAGAGCTATTGAAATGTTATTTCCATATTAGCAAGCCATTATTATGCTATTTCCATATTGACATCATAACCCAATAACTCTGTAAGACTATATCATCGTAAACTATCCGTAATTGTAAAATATATATTCACAAACTTCTTTTGTTCAATTTAATATTGCCAATCTTGCGCGAAACCAATCGAGTACATCAATATATATATTCTTTTTCTAAAGGAAACGTAGTTTTTAAACTGAATACCATTTCGACAGTCTAGAAAAGTGTTTTATTCTTATCATAAAAAAGTTGAAATTTATGTTTTAGCTAGCGAAGATAATAAATGATGTGGCGATAGAAGATTAAGGGACGGCTCCACCTAATCTTCTACGGCCCCACCATAACATTCTCTTTTTGTAATTGCTTTTATTTCCATCACTTTATCTCTATATTGTCTATATCAATTGATAGTTATCAAAGTTGTCATCGTTTAGTTTCAGTCACTTCATTCGAACCGTCACTCATTGTGACAATTAGGATGTCGAAAGTCAGGGTCGGATCTAACTGTCATTTGACACCTAATTTGCGCTCTTTCGAAATTGGACGAATGGAACAATAATTATTAACTCAGAAAAGTGGAGTGAATATGGTGGTATCATAAATATTGTTCAGGGACTTAATTTTAAAAGGGTCACCAGAATTTTCTTTCAGTCCCAAATAACAAAAATCTTCCGGTAAAATGGTCAATACATTTATAACCTAACCTCAATATTTTTACATCATTGCCCCTATTGTAACAACATTGCTTCAATTTTGTTACAACAGTAACCTAGTATTGTTATAATATATCCTGTATATTGTAACATTATGGCGTCAATATTGTCACAATAATTGGCTCAATATTTATTCAATATTGTTACAACATCGTTGCAAAATTGTGACTACATTGCTGCAATATTGTGACAATAGTGAGAGAATGTGGTTTGAAAAAAACATGTAGTTCGTACACGTTCAAACACGAACAAATTAACGATAGTATGGTCTGTAAATTTAGGAAAATTTACCTCATTATCTAAAGTAGTTCACTGTATTCCGTATCTCTGTGAAAAGAAATACAAGCCTAATCATTTTACACATTTGGACTGAGAATCGAATTCAATCCAGCAGAATCCAATTAACTCACAAGGTCTCAATATACACAAACAAAACAGAAAACTAGATCAAAATTCATCTCAGTAATTAGATAATGTCAGTCAATGTCGTCTTTGTGACGTCACTAAAATTTGGCAGGTTGTTAAGAATGGGAAGAGGATGGGTTAATTATTGGCGAGGTTAATATTCAATGACGACAAGGGTGTGTTCCGAGTTATCAAACGATTCTATATTTTCGATCATTCATGTACATATAAGAGAAAAATATGTAATATTTATTATTTAACTTTTATTATAATCCATTTTATCTACAGGTATCATAAATACCAACTCAAATTCTTATATACATTTTTTTTAAGATTGAATATGTGGTCTAGTCCGATAACTCGTGAGTTATCTTTTACTGTACAGACAGCAATAAATAATTAGCCGATATTAAATTTTTCCACTAGGATTATTGTTATACAAAAATATTATACCCATAAAATAATGCAATTCCAGCTGTGTGGTAAAATTACACACACGTTACCAACTCCTTTGAGTTATAACCATAACCGTTATTCTTCAGTGGAGTGCAATAACAATTCGTCTTACAGTGACCCTACAACTAGTGTGATAGAAGTTATGAAATACATAATTATAGCAGGCATGAATATGCAGTCCATTAATGCACCTTATATAAGAATACTATATTAACTCGCAGCGATTGCCAAAAGATTTAGAAAATTATTTTGTACTTCTATCACATATCATCAGAGAAAAGAGTCACTGTGATGATGTACTATCAGAGAAAAGAGTCACTGTGATGATGTACTATCAGAGAAAAGAGTCACTGTGATGATGTACTATCATAGAAAAGAGTCACTGTGATGATGTACTATCAGAGAAAAGAGTCACTGTGATGATGTACTATCAGAGAAAAGAGTCACTGTTTTGATGTACTATCAGAGAAAAGAGTTACTGTGATGATGTACTATCAGAGAAAAGAGTCACTGTTTTGATGTACTATCAGAGAAAAGAGTCACTGTCGTGATTTAATTTTCTTAAGCAAATTAAATTTATTAATTTTTTTTAGCAAATGTGAAATTTGTTATGTGTTAAACAGCATCACAGTTAACAATATTATTTGACTGCACATTTTAACATACAGTTTATATATTGCATTTATGTCTTTTCATATGTTGATTATAAAAGAAATTAACATTTTAGCTACTATGAATGTTAACAGTATGATTCATCTTGAATTTTAGATTGTGATTCTTTTGTGTGATATATTTTCCATATGATTGTAGTATTATAAAGATTGGATTCATTTTTTATCCTATTTAAAATGATTAAATAATTGGATTTATCTGCAGCGTAATTGAAATTAATTATAAAATCATGGAACAAAAATTGAATTGAATAAAGGTCTTTGAATTTCATCACTGGTCAAATATAAGGATTCAAATCACCCAGTTAGAAACTTCCTCCACGCCTTTTAATCGTAATAGTTGTCAATTAAGATTATAGTAGAATATCATAATTTAAGACGTTATACGTAGTAGTGATATCATGTCAATAATATCGAAAGACTATATAATCGATTTAACCACATGAAAAGTGAATTAAATTTTACTGTGTTTATGTATAACTATAGCAATATCATGAAATTTTATTGAACCATTTTTAATATAATGTCGTTTTAAGAAAATGATAATATATATACTTCTCGACCAATAAAAGTAGGAATCATTATATTAAGTATTTATTTCTAATTTAGATTTTCAATAAGTAGTTGATACCTCTTAGTAAAATAAGTATATTTAATCCAAAACACATCTCGACAACATGGTCATTAGAATGAAAATGTAACCTCTTGCAAAATAGGAATTTCAATGCACTTCATCCGAAAACACGCATCGCTACTACAATCACCTGAAACTCAATCCACTCAGTTTACACACATCAATTTACTCTCGTTACAGCACCTCCATGAGAGTGAGAACTGTACGAAATACTACCCCATAAACACGTGAGCGAATATCGTTAATATTCTGACTCCAAACTGAATGGAATATCGGACAGATCGACTTCCCATTGTATGTATGTGAAGAAAGGTAGAGAAGAGGGAAAGTGAATCCAAGAATATTGCATACAGAGAAATGTTATGATTTGGCCACTTGAAAGACTCTTCTATTGCTCCACCTTAACTCTCTTTTGTGTAGGTATACTTTTAAGGTTCATTGATATTTTCAACCACAGATGGTAAATTCTTTAACATTTGGATGGTATTTTATTGTCATAAAAGGGAAATTATTAACAAGAATTTCTTGATAATGAATTGGTAAGTTGTAAAGTATGCTATAGAAAGGTATGGAACCATCCGATTACTTGTAACTTATCGTAGCTCCTTTTATATAATCAGGGTGAGTAAAAAGAAAAAAATAAATAACAAAAACTCATTTTGTACCATAACGTTAGCAAGACTTGCTTCTTTCAGTTTAATTTAATAAGCAGACTAATGGAGTAAAATAGAACCATTCTTCTTATTTAAACAGGACTTGTTTCTTTAAACTTCTGTATAAGATGAATTAGCACTGAGATTCTACTGAAGAATGAAGTAAATGAATTAGCAAAATTTAGTAGTATCAGAATTAGTGAGATAATACTATACTAAATTAATGTTGGAAAACTTATTGAAAAATAAGTTAAAGCCATATATCATAAGTCACGATGAATGTCAAACGAAACTTTTTATCTACCGTGACGTAACACCCACTTTCTGGGGACTATAAGTAGTCGGTAATTGTTTGAACTGTTCATTTTATAAATGAATATGAAATTGTTCTTTTCAACTTATAACATTTGCTCATAACATATTATACATTTATGTGTGACAAGTGATAGCCATATACATGTATGTGGTATATTCTAACAAACACATGAAAAAATATGTATAAGTATTAATTATAAATGTTTAATACAATTTTAAAAGTTAACAAAACGATTAGAAAAGAAATTCACACACTTTTTTTTCATCGTACTTCCCCATAACGATACCACGATAAGAACTCGTACACTAAATACATTGATGCAATGACTGTGTAAACAAGGGCACCAGACCAATTTGCTAGAGGCTTCTAATTGCCAATTCTGACCCTAAATGAGTGAACGAAAAAGCATCAAAATACACAGGCAAGTGAATGGAGCCAAATTGCATCAATTTCACATTGATGTTGAACATACGTATGTGATAATCTCTAAATAACATTACAGTAATACAAGCCAATTACTCTGTTGTAATAGTTGTAAATAATATATTTCATGCACGGTAAATATTGCTCAAATTTTATCGTAAGATATTGTTAGAAATATATAGATAGACTTTTAAAATTATTAAGTTTATTGTACATTACGATTGGAATTCATATTCTCGACGTTGATAGATGATCTTTTTATCATCATTATAATCACAAATCAAGAACATACTGTTATCTTTTACAATTTTCCATACATGGTAACCACATGATCAAAGGACCATTATATCCCAAATCTTGAATTTATTATACTTTGTAGCTGCATCTTAATTTACCACTGTATAAAAATATATGATAGTGATTGTATTTAGTTCAAATTATTAGAATTTAATTTAAGATACTATTTTCTCCGCATCAAATTCATCGGTACTCGTTCAATATTACAAGATAATAATGAGCAAATTAAGATATCGAACTGTAATAAGCTATTACTATTTATAACGTAGTGTAACAGAGCTTCGATAATAATTTTTTCACTGGAGTATAAATAAACTCGATGATGAACAGTCAATAACTTATTGAATATTGCCCTAATTCTTTTTATTGGTTTACCATAGGCAATGCACTTAAATGGACACAAAAGTAAACATATAGGTTAAAAATATCCCCAAATTTGTTTAGGAATACTTTTTGTTATCCAAATCAATGAAACACAGAGTTTCGTATATTCATTGAGAGATGTTTACCTTGCATTCTATAAAAAAAATGTAGCTAGTGTACCATTATTTTTCTGCTTAGTAAGGAGGAAAGCTTAATAAATTTAAAAATGATACCAATTTAATCTTTTATAGCATAATCTTAATTTTCCACTGTTTTTGCAATAGGATATTAAACTGCTCCTATTTTGTTAAGAAAACAATGAAAGAAAAATTGAAACTAAAATTTGAGAGTTTTTTGACATCATTTGGGAGATGTTTCACAGATTAAAAATTGATACGTAAATGTTTATTGAACAGTGACAAGAAAATAGTAATAATCTATGGGAAACAGTTTTTTATATTATTGAATAATTATAAAAAATTATATGAACTTTTCGATTTGTCTACGCGAAAAATAAGACTTCTAGAGTAGACATAATATTTAAATAATTTGGAGCAAGTATAGAAACGGACCAGAGTCCGTTATCTTTACTTGGTTAAATTCTGGGTACGTTATCTTTACTAGCTTCATTTCTGGTCCGTTATCTTTACTAGCTTCATTTCTGGTCCGTTATCTTTACTAGGTTCATTTCTGGACCGTTATCTTTCCTAGCTTCATTTCTAGTCCGTTATCTTTACTATAGGTTCATTTCTGGACCGTTATCTTTCCTAGCTTCATTTCTAGTCCGTTATCTTTACTAGCTTCATTTCTAGTCCGTTATCTTTACTAGCTTCATATCTGGACCGTTATTTTTACTAGGTTCATTTCTGGTCCGTTATCTTTACTAGCTTCATTTCAAGTCCGTTATCTTTACTAGGTTCATTTCTGGATCGTTATCTTTCCTAGCTTCATTTCTAGTCCGTTATCTTTACTAGCTTCATTTCTAGTCCGTTATCTTTACTAGCTTCATATCTGGACCGTTATCTTTACTAGGTTCATTTCTGGTCCGTTATCTTTACTAGCTTCATTTCTAGTCCGTTATCTTTACTAGGTTCATTTCTGGACCGTTATCTTTACTAGGTTCATTTCTGGACCGTTATCTTTCCTAGCTTCATTTCTAGTCCGTTATCTTTACTAGGTTCATTTCTGGACCGTTATCTTTCCTAGCTTCATTTCTAGTCCGTTATCTTTACTATGTTCATTTCTGGACCGTTATCTTTCCTAGCTTCATTTCTAGTAAGTTATCTTTACTAGCTTCATTTCTGGACCGTTATCTTTACTAGGTTCATTTCTGGACCGTTATCTTTACTAAGTTCATTTCTGGTCCGTTATCTTTACTAGCATAATTTCTGGTCCATTATCTTTACTAGCTTCATTTCTGATCCGTTATCTTAACTAGGTTCATTTCTGGACCGTTATCTTTACTAGGTTCATTTCTGGTCCGTTATCTTTACTAGCATAATTTCTGGTCCATTATCTTTCCTAGCTTCATTTCTGGTCCGTTATCTTAACTAGCATAATTTCTGGTCCATTATCTGTATTAGCTTCATTTCTGATCCGTTATCTTTATTTGGTTCATTTCTGGTCTGTTATCTTTCCTAGCTTCATTTCTAGTGTGTTATCTTTACTAGGTTCATTTCAGGTCCGTTATCTTTACTAGGCTCATTTCTGGTCCGTTATCTTTACTAGGCTCATTTCTGGTCCGTTATCTTTAGTAGATTCATTTATAGTCCGTTTTCTTTACTAGATTCATTTCTGGTCCGTTATCTTTACTTGCTTCAATAATTTCATCTTCGCTGTTGAGAATTGCGAATCCAATTGAGTGGCATACCATCATTTAATTTGATAAATAGATAATTTTAAAGAAACGATTACTTAATTGTGAATAATGAATGAAAAGTACTTAATAATATTAATAATTTCAATCATTTATCAATAATGATCAAAGCATCTCAAATTTCACTGAAATTTCATGCTTCACTTAATCTCCTTGACTCAATTGTAACCTTTTGACATAAAAAACACGACTCTACTTTGATAAAGCAGGAAATAAATTCATTTTTGTGCTATTTCGTAACGGTTATATTGGTAGTAAATTGAGTGTAAAGAACAGTCATCTATTGTAACGCTCCATTAGCGTCAAAAAGAGAGGGAACTTCTTTCTCATTCACGGTTGTGCAGAAATGAAATTTTCAAAATCGAATTTCAAAAACCGAGGATTTTGTGTTCGCACCAGTAACTTTTATTTGATTTCAATCTAATGCAATGATCTGAAAAAAAGAAATAAGAGTTAATGATTAAATTTCTTTAACTCTGAACTGGCATTGTGAATTACTACGTCACATCATTAGAATATTAATTACTCATTTCAGTAAATTGTATTGACTGTAAATAGATATTGTACGAGTATTCCTTAAAGTAAATGCTCAATATTATATGCATTTTCTTGTATAGATGAATTACTAATATCTGAAAAATGTTCTGTAACCTTTATACTAAAATATCTCTCTCGGAAATATCCTTTTTTTAACTGGAATGAAATCAAGCAGATTGTACTACATATGTTTATGTATCGACTAATTTGGTCCCATGTTTCCGATATTGACTCATGGTTTGAAGGCAAACATGACGGCAATAATAATTAAACTTGACAAGCTAGTATCAATTTGGCTACCGGTTTGAATTCATGAGCAGAATTTGAATCTGAAGTATCATATATGATTCATAAACAAACATCCACTTCTCTGCTATATACCACCAGGTGTTTCTTTTCAGATTCGATCAAATTTAACAGCTTGCACGACCGAAAAATAAAAAAATGATTGAAGAAGACCAAAAAATCTTCGTTACATAGATATTGATATCCTGATTCTGGTTCTAGGTAAACAATTGCACGAAAAACAATTTCTCGAATAAACAATTGCTCGAAAAACAATTGCTCGAAAACAATTGCTCGAAAACAATTGCTCGAATAAACAATTGCTCGAAAAACAATTGCTCGAATATACAATTGCTCGAAAAACAATTGATCAAATTGCTCGAATGAAAAATTACTCGAATTTAAAATTACAAAGAGTTTTCAAATTTATAAAAGTCAGTTATTCATGAAGTTGAGCTGCATCAACCATCCTTGTTTCTTTTTAGTAATTGAAAATAACTGTGTCAATTTGTTCATAGCTATTTACTATTAATCTTTGTATAACTGATTTTAAATCTAACTCTTCCTGTTTTTCCTTATTTTTTCTAAAGGCCATTTGTATCATCTCGTTTGTAACATGAATGATTATAAAGATTAGTTTTCAACTAGTTTATATTCATATGAAATAACTTAAAGTTATGGCAAAGTAATTTATCATCCAGAAAATAAAGTTTCAGTATGTTTACGTATAATATTTAATTAATTGTTGAGTTGATAGTTGTTGAATATTTGAAAACAATTATAGTTGTGTGTGTAGTGTATTGCATATTTGGGTGTTTGATGATCTTTTATTATGTAGGGACTACATCACCATACGGTTGTGCGGAGTAATGGTTTCTCGACATATTGTGAGAATTAAAAGGTGAAACTATTTTCCTTTCTGATTGTTTCCAGTTCCTTTTACTTAATTTCCTTTTGACATCAGCAATATGGCCTTTGATTAAAGTTATAACTTACTAATTAAAATTAGATCGACCTGTTTATTGTACCACTTGTTTATTATATATTTTCCCTACTCTACCTAATCTCCCTATCATATTGACTCTTCCTCTTCTACCACATTCGAGCAATTGATCATTCGAGTAATTAATCATTCGAGCAATTGTTCATTCGAGCAATTGTTCATTCGAGCAATTGTTTTTCGAGCAATTGTTTTCGAGCAATTGTCTTTCGAGCAATTGTTTTCAAGCAATTTACCGGATACCCCTGATTCTTGGGTGATTCTTGACATAAAAAGGAATTTTGACATAAAACAAAAATTGTTCACGAAAATTTAAATCATAAAAATTGCTTAGTTTTCAAGATTAGTTACAGTTTTTCATTCGTAGGAGTCTCTTTAAATGAGATATTGGTCTGTAAATCCTTCAAACAATGATTGTACATTTAATAACATTATGATAGGTACAAAGTTTTATTACGCTTATTTTCCACTGATAACAATATGTTATACGTAAGTACTCGAGAATATCTAGGTGAGAGTTCTTTTAAAATTTTAATGGACAATATCTTGAAAACTAAACAGTTTCGATGAATATGGTAATCGTGAAACAATGTTTGTTATATGTAAAATTCCCTATGTACATTGTACATGTCAAAAATATACTTTCGTATCCAGGTATCAATATTCGATACCGAAGCAGTTTTGGACATTTGTATATTCCTGATAATATTTTTTTTTGGGTTTTTATGCAACCTGTTAATATTGTCGAATCTGAAATGAAATATCCCGTATATCCCACTAACAATGGTTTTTCGATTAACATTTGATATGACAAAGTGAAAATCAATTAAAGGCGAAGGTTATTCGTCAGCAAACAGTATTTGGTCATTTCGGTCTCTGAATATACAAGAATAATTGACTAATAAATTAACACTGAGTCAATATTTACACCCGCGTAATTTGGCAGTAATGCACAGGAATAAAAATTATACAGGGAAAACCAAGATTGTAAGAATATAAATAATGATTATTTCTGACCATCTTCTAGTTAAATTTTGACAACAATATTAAATCAAATTATGAAATAATTAATGCATATTATCTAATTCATTTATTAACGCTGTATACAGTTTTGAATTTAATCAATTTACGATATTTTAAATTTAAGATGGTGTGAAGGTTACATAACTGCTTCCAAATTCTTTTATTTAACAATAAAAGTCTCAAAAGAAAAAATTTCTTACGATGGATAACTTTTATACAAAATCTATTTTCTGTCAATATAAATATATACTGAAAATATAATAATTAACAGTTTCAATTTTAATTAAATTCGTTAATGGTTTGCTAATATGGAAATAACATTTTAATGGTTTGCTGATATGGAAATAGCATTTTAATGGTTTGCTAATATGAAAATAGCATTTTAATGGTTTGCTAATATGGAAATAACATTTTAATGGTTTGCTGATATGGAAATAGCATTTTAATGGTTTGCTAATATGGAAATAGCATTTTAATGGTTTGCTAATATGGAAATAGCATTTTAATGTTTTTTTAATTGGAAATCAAATTTTAATGGTTTGCTAATATGGAAATAGCATTTTAATGTTTTTTTAATTGGAAATCAAATTTTAATGATTTGGTAATATATCTTTTCAGCCAAATGTATGACGGTCAAATCTCTGTTAGCCAAAAATTCATAGGTCAAATGCATTTTAGTCAACTGTCTGGCAACCATTCATTTGGTTTATGAACACCGACTCAATCTAAGACGCTCTAATGTATCGTATTCAGTGTCAAATTAGACACACTTAAGTGCATCAACTATTCAATTTTTTTACATTTACGTGTTTCAAGGGCTTGAAGTGTGTCAGTGTGATGCACAGTACAGTCTATGAGATTACACAGTTGGTTTTATGGAAGTAATTTTTGCTTACGTAACATTTCCCAGATAGCAATGCTGCAACATTATTGATCGAATATTGTAACAATATATCGCTTGTTTGCGAGAACAGTGTCATAACTTCAAAGAAGCTATTTTTCAGGAGAGGCATTTTAGTACTTGTAATGTACGTACATTTAATGGTATATCGTTAGGACAATTAGTCTTTCTAGCGGTATATTTTTGAGTTACAATGATGGTTTTTTACCAAAATGATCAGCATTTTAGATTTATATGTCTATATAGATAACTCTAAAATACATGTTTTTGTGTTTATGACGTTGTTGCTGCAAACAAGCGATATATGCAATGTTGTAACAATATTGTAACAATATTTATGCAATGTCGTACCAAGAAACATTGCTATCTAGGATGTAGTAAAATACCTATAATGAAATGGTAAAATATCTACAATAGGATAATATGATATATATTTCTCCTTGCTTCGGAGAAATAAGTGAATACCCTAGAATGTTTTAAGAAAATAGAATGCAAAGAAAGTTATAGGGTCGCCATTGAAGATTAATGTATGACTAAATTTACTAAATCTCCAGCATTTTTTTCTATTGGTATGAATTGATCTTAAAATTGAATAAAGTACTCATCGATTAATAACCTAAATGTATTCTCTTTAAACTCTATCGAAAAGTTTCTACACTTTTTATAAACATATTATTGAAATTTATTAATAACTCCCAGTTCCATGTTTATTGTGTGTAGCTCTGTTGAGTGTTTGGTAACAATCTAATATTCTGTTTTCCTTTCTTTAGGTAATTTGGTACTCTCATTCTTTCGGAATAAATTTCGGTAATGAAAAGTAAACATTGTTCTTTGGAATGAATCATGTCAACGAACGAATTGGGGAATGTAGGAAAAATATAAATTATTAGGTTAGTTACAAAATTTGGACGATTCTACATTTTCGACCATATAAGAAAAATGACATTATAATTATTAATAACATATATTTTTATTTTATATGATATGGTATTTGGAACAGTCCGACAACGTTAAAGTGAAAATGAGGATGAAAAGATACAAATATACAGATTTTGTCAACAAGTTATTAATCATCATTATTTATATAATTCCATCAAATCATAATAGGATTCATTGCAGCTTTGGATCAAAGATTTATCTACTACCAAGTTAAAGAGATTAATGTGATCATTATATTGAAGGAGATGTATAGATTTATATTTAGATGATAAAACGAATGTAAACAAACTTGTTGAGAAGGATTATAACTGGTAAGAATGCACGTAATTAGGACTTTGGTAGATTAAAGGTAATAAATCGTAGATGCTAATGGGAATCATGGGAGGGATATGTCATAATAAAAGAAGGTCATCATGACTTAATCAATCTTTCACAACACTTCCATCATTTTCTTCTGGGCACCAACTTATAATTTTCATACATATTTATTTATTTTATTTATATACGATAGATATGAAAATTGATTAAAATTTAATCCTATTAATACTTGAGCAGCTTCACGTTAGGCCAACCCTATTCTTGCCACTTCACTGCGCCAACAAGTGTTTTATAAAGCTATTTGATTTTAGTAAATAATTAAGTTTAGGTACCGCAATACTGTACCAGGAAAGTAGTGGCAGTCCCTCTCACAATTTATGGCTGTTATTTTCTTGTACCGCTTTAAGGGTGAGAGTAGTAGTAGCAGTTGGTTCTGAACGTGTTGAACGTTAACAATTAGTTTGGCGGTAGTGAATTCATAGATATATTGAGTGGCATATAATGAATGCATTTAATACATATTAATTAAGTGTTTATTTGCTACGAAATGACTAATTTAAACCAAAGAATATATTGAATAATTGTCACTAAAAGTTCGTGGGTGCTAAATTCGCTCAAAAAATTTATTTTAGTCATCATTCTTGTTGTTGTTTCATATCGACTCTGTAGTCAAACATACAATGTCACCCCCACCAAACAAGGTAATTAATTATCTCTATTGTTATATGTAAATTATATTTGAGTATTGTACTTGATTATTGATTTCATATATGTTACATTATCTAATATTTCAAATTTGTTACTATATTTCAATTAGCTTTTTTGCTTTTCTCTTTGTTATCTATTTATTAATTATTTTCTAAATTTTTCTATATACTAGTTATTTTTATTATTTCTTATTATTATCTCATTTTTGTTATTTTTTCATTACCGTTTCTTCAATTTTCAGATTCCAAATATTGCCCCTACCAGACTGTCCAAAATGAAGTCTATTCCACCATTCAAATTAAATCCAAGCAATCATCTAGTAATTTTGATAGTCACTTTTACACCAAAAAGTAAGTACAAGCCAACCCATGAAGAATTTCTACAAGATTTTATGTTAAAAAAGGTGGTCGAAAAGGTAGTGAACAGAAGAGATAAGGAACGTTTGCTGTAATGGTACCTGGATATTTCAGTTCAATTTTTAAATTACTCGTAGCTCAATAAATATTAGGAATTATTTAACGGGGTTAATCTTAATATACTCGCAAATTAAATAATAAGAAGATATGTTATTCCAGAGAACTCACTATGACTTAGATTTTCATTCCAGATCAATATGTTCTAAATGTGATCTTGACGGTCATTTCCTCATTCTTATTTCACATGAAGGGCACAAAATAACAACTTTTGCGGGTAATTTGCTTGCAAAGCTCATCATGATAATAAATAGTTAATACGTTAAAGTAACTATCATTAAATAGAAGTAAATATCAGATGAAAATTTCTTTATGCTTGTATTAAAAAGCATGAAATTAATATGTTACGCTACAAACCTTTTTCTTTTATGATCTAACATGTAGAACTGTCCGATAACTCTGAACTTACCCTAAAATGTACTTCAACTCTCCCTCGAGTTCATATTTTTTCCATTGATATCAAATATTGTTATTTTAAGGCTTGGCTTATTTTTTCGTAACTCATAAAATCCGACCATAAAAGTGAAAGAACGGACATAAAATATGGCGTAAAATATTTTACAATATAATCAAATGAATATTTTTGTCACATAGAATAGGAAACATATAAATCTTGAATTTTGAGATATTACATTTGGTGTTCCAGAATTACTGTTACATTTTGACATTGATTATCTCTAGAACTATTGAAGACAAACGATAAATCAGTTGCATTACAAAATACTTATATAAATCTATCGTTGAAATGTTACTACATAGTTTCATCTCACTACCAGTGATAGTCCGGCAGATATGAGGACTAGAAATGTGACAACACTCCTGCAACACACTGTATGAGAACCGAAGTCTGGATAAAGATACACTTTATGCTGAATTGAATATTTAAAAAAGAAATATAATAAGAAAAGAATTATCTATGTATAACATAATATACATAGCAATCTATTTTAGAAATATAGTGGAATTATAATAAATAAATGTGTATAGGTATTATACGGTGCACCTATAGATCTACTGACACACACCTACAATTACACATATCACCTACACCTACTCATATCACCTACACCTACATATATCACCTATACGCCTACACACATCACCTACACCTACACATATCACCTACACCTACATCTACAAATATCACCTACACCTACGTATATCACCTACATCTATACATATCACCTACAACTACACACATCACCTACACCTACATATATCACCTACACCTACGCATATCACCTACTCCTACACATATCACCTACACCTAGGTATATCACCTACACCTACACATATCACCTACACCTTCACATATCACCTACATCAACACATATCGCCTACACCTACACATATAACTTACACCTACACATATCACCTACACCTACACATATCACCTACACCTACACATATCACCTACACCTACACATATCACCTACACCTACACCTACACATATCACCTACACCCACACATATCACCTACACCCACACATATCACCTACACCTAAAAATATCACCTACACCTACATATGTCACCTACACCTACACATATCACCTACACCTACACATATCACCTACACCTACTCATATCACCTAAACCTTCACATATCACCTACACCTACACATATCACCTACACCTACACCTACACATATCACCTACATCTACACAAAAAATATCACCTACACCTACACATATCACCTACACCTACACCTACACATATCACCTACACCTACACATATCACCTACACCTACACCTAGACATATCACCTACACCTACACATATCACCTACACCTACACCTATCACCTACACCTACACCTACACATATCACCTACACCTACACATATCACCTACACCTACACCTACACATATAACCTACACCTACACATATCACCTACACCTACACATATCACCTACACCTACACCTACACATATAACCTACACCTACACATATCACCTACACCTACACATATCACCTACACCTACACATACCACCTACACCTACACATATCACCTACACCTACACATATCACCTACACCTACACATATCACCTACACCTACACATATCACCTACACCTACACATATCACCTACACCTAGGTATATCACCAACTCTCATAGCATAACATCCCCTACCAATTATCTACTCGACAAAGAAGTTAATTATGATTTAGAAAAATCAGACTATTTAATTTTTATCTTCTCGTTTGTGAGAAACTTTTTTCTTTCCGGAAAAAAAATATGTATAATACACAGTGTACCTACATGCTATTATATAATATAAAGTACAGTGAATTTAACTGCAAATATATAAAATACAGTAGTACAACTACAAGATCTGGTATTATTTCTTATTAATACTATAGTGAATTTAGTGCATGTATGTATCGTATTGTGACCGAACAATTGCCACCGGATAATTACCACTCGGATAATTAACACCCGGATAATTATTATCAGGCCTCTTAATTTATTAGATAGTGATAAAATAAGCATAGTATTTTTATTTATTTTTATTTCTATTTATATAGCATTTTTCACCTTTTAAGTTACAAATGTCTTCATTCATCATTTATTTCTATTTTATAAATATAATTATTCCAATTTGTGATATAATAGATTATATATTGTTTTTATACGATTTATATCCATAATTCACTATATTTCTATTATACAATCATTTATCATTTCCATTTTAAATTAAATATTTATTTATATATTATCACTATCATTATTAATAAAAAAAATTTAAATTTAATATATTGCAAACTACATTGACCATTATGTAGATATTCCCAGTTATAATCTATGACAACTGTTATTAGTATTTTACTGTAAAAATATGTTTAATTAACGTTATCATTATACAACATATTTGATTTTCTTCAATTGTTGACAAAAGTCTTTATTATCTCACCCAGTGAAGTTCTTTATATATTATTAATGGATAATGGACAAACAATAGGTATTTACATTACTACTACTTAAGAAAAATTTCAAGGGAAGAATCACGATAATAATAATTAATTGGGGTTGTAATAATATACTTTCATAGGCATAGATCCTAAAAATATTTAATAAGGAGAGGATTGAACACTGTTGAATCATTTTGAACCACCGGTATATAATTTTTTTTTTCGTCTATGATATTTTTAATATCTATGACTTAAAGCATCTAATAATCATTTGGATGGCAATTGTCCGGGTGGCAATTATTTGGGTGGCAATTGTACTAGCACCGTATCGTATACCTCAGAAGTAGTTACTGTCCAGGAGAGGCCTTTTTTGACGCTCTCAATTTTTTGAAATGCTACTAAACACAATAGGGGGCACATTTTTTGAAACATCAAATAAGCCTTTAAAATTGATAGAAGTAGAAATAATACTATTTTAACTAAATTAAACATTATTTCCTATACATATTTATTGAACTCATGACCATTAATGTTATGATATTAGGAAATTAATTAGCCTCTCTAGCGATGAATTTTTTAGCAACGATCAAGAATCTTTTAACAAAAAATAAAAAAAATAATTTGAAGATAAATGAAAAGGAGCGATGTATTGATGAACATTCATAGAGCTTGATTATTATTTAATAGGTACTGTGAATTTATATGAAGTACAGTATTGCTTATTTTAAACTATAAATATGTACTTTAATGATTGTATATTACATAAATCTTCTAAAAACCGTACCGTTTAACAAAGTTTTTATCTTTATATTAATATAACAGAAGTCACTAAACAGTACATTTAGTGAGTAAACCATTAATTTAATTTTCATATCCATCTTAAACGTGAAGAACAAAATATGATATAAAAATTTAATCAGAAACAAGAATTAAATATATAAAGCTACATTTTGACTTGTACTCCAATCTTTCTTTTCTTTCTGCCAATGAATCATTATGTTTATAATCAAATAAATACATTAAATGAAATAATTATCCCTCCAAACAACGCACAACTCAGAGGTCTGGAATGGGAATCGTAATTCCAGACCTGTTCCTACAAATCAAAAGAACGTCAAAAGTTGTAACAAATCACCCCAGAAAATGTCCCTACTCTCAAATTAGACAGTTGCCACAGTTTGAAAAAGACAAAAAGACTCGCCTGGTAATTTGGTAAATTGCTCTGTATTTTCTCAACAAAATACAATTATTGTGTAAGTGAGTAGTGGATACTTGTAAATATGTAAATATATATAATTTTTTTCACTAGGATGTTAAGGTTGAATGTATGTACTTTTTTTTCTTTTTCACTATTTTTTCATATAGCTGCTAGAATTAAGTGTATGTATTTTTGTTATTTTAGGTAGGGAACCTATATTTTAGATAGGATACCTTTGAAGCTCTAAGCTTACTAGGTCTTAAGTCCTTTTCCTTAATAAAAGCTATATGTATTGTGAAAGAGTTGCCCCGACTCTTTTTACTTCATGTAAGGGACTTTTGTTTTAATAAATAAATAAATAAAAGATAAATAAATAATGACTCGATATTGTCACAGCATTCCCTAAATATTATTAAACATTAAAACATATAAAATCAATAATTTTTACATCATTTCTCGTTTATTGTTACAACATTGCATCAATAATTTTGCAATGTAACCTCAATATTGTAAATGAATGATTAGTGTAATTATTATTTATTTGTTTATTTTAATTAGTGTCCAAGATAACTGTAGGTACCATGAATACCAATTAGAATAATAGGAAAATAACTATAATTACTATACTCTTTTTCTTAGAAAATTGGAACCGTGCGATAATTCGTAAGTTATCCTACATAGTTTTGAGGAAAAGTGTACGTGAAAACTATGAATTTCACGTTTATCTGATAATAAATTTACATATATCAAATTGGATATATCTATTCATATAGTATGATGTAAAATCAAATTGTTGAAACCTAAATTTATGTTTTTATAAAAATTAGAAGCCCTCATAAAAAATAACAGACGGTGAACTAAAGATTCCATCAAATCCATGAACTTTGGAAACCAATCCTATTTTAACCTGTAATTTAAATTCGATGCAACTTCATTCTCTTCATTTTCTTTGTTAGTTTTTCCTGCTTCACCAAATCCGATTATCGAAATAGAATGAAAACAAATTCTTCTTATTTACTTCAACTAGTCAATACATTTACAGATATCTCTGAGGAATGAATTTAAAGCTATATAAATTTATAGGGAATATATTAATATAAATTAAATCCAAAATAAATAAATATAAAGAAACTGTTATAAAATTGAATTTTTTCGAATCATAATCAATATTTGACTTAAATCGAACGTATATTTAATTAATTTTTATATTGATTTATCATAATATTACACATCATCGTTTTGAAGTAAATGCATTGGTCTATGTGCATACCTTTAATTATATTAGAGGCAGGGTTAGTTACGAATTAATAAAATACAAGAAAAACTATACACTAAATAAAATAAACAGTTAAACATCAATTAACATATTTTTTTCTTATATGACCGAATATGTGGAATTGTCTTATAATTAGTTACTTACCCTACGTACTTTTGAAGAGAACTGTAATTTGTATAATGAATATAGGTACTCGATTTACAGTCCTCTCCATCTCCATTTTGTTCCATTCTGTCTCAGGTAAATTGATTTATTCATTGAACTATATTGACCTGTAAATTGATAGTGAACGAGGAACAACTGGAACGTTCTGTGGAACAGCAGTCAAATTGGAGGAGAGATTTAAACTATAGGAAATACGCTGAAATTGAACTGTCAACTTTCATCTGTTACCACATTCACGGGAAAGTGCATAAAAAATATTTCTTATCTAGATGACAACTTTAAAGTAGATACTCACTGTAAGACGTTTTATTAAACTACTAGTGTACTCTCCCGTTAAAAACAACGGGTCATCATCAATATCAATTTATTACCCGTTATTAAGTTACTTTTAACGAATTTAATTCAAATTAAATTTTCTGCATAGTCTAATTTATTTTATGGATAAAATATATTCAAAAATTTAATAAAAACATGATATTTAAATACCAAGTCAATATATTCCAGTGCGTATCATAGTTACATTCTTCATTCTTAATACCCGTCGAGTAAAAGCGAACACCAAATAAATAAATAAATAAATAAATAAACATACTAAGGAGATTATTAGTATAGATAGATTAAACTGTATATTAATTAATATCAAAAGCAATTTATCCCATCACTTACTTTAACTGTATATTAATTAATATCAAAAGTCACTTATCCCATCACTTACTTTAACTGTATATTAATTAATATCTAAAGCAATTTACCCCATCACTTACTTTATCATCACTTATTATTTTACCAATAATAATAGGATAGAATATCTCAACACTTACGTACTGAATTAAAAATTGAAATAATGAAGAAGTTTCTTGTCATCGAATTTTATTTCTTGGGTATATGTACAATGCATTTGATGAACTTTGCAAAAAAATCAAAAGTTATATTGCAAAGTGGACAATATAAAAATAGTATGCACGCAAAACTTTCTATAATGGAATCGCGACCGAATAAATCATCGGTTTTCGATTCGATTTATCATAAAATTCACAACGCTAATCGATTAATTTTTTAGATGAATCACCGATAACGAAATTTGTGGTTGAATTAATATTATATATTAAGAATATTTCCATCTTAATCATTCTGTATATCCTATTAACTTGATTCCGATTAAAGGTACATAACTGATTAATAACCAACCGATATATATTTATATTGCAGCACATTATATTATGGCAATCTAAATATTATTCATTATGTTAGAAGGTTAAGTTTTTCGTATTTTTTTTTCGAAAGAGTGTATGTCATTATTCACATTTGGTTTAACATGGCATCAATTACTAAAATTGCTTAGGAATTTCATTGAGGTTATTTGGCATGAGACACAAACATGAATAATTAATCATTTTGTATGTATTTACAAAGTAAGGGCATCGAAATACACTATTTTTGCCAATGCATCAACAGTTTTTTAGATCCATCAATTGCCTTTAGAATTTCTATTCTTTCATTTTTCTAAAATCTGTTCACGCAACAGCAGGTAGCCTCGAAGTTCCGTCAAAGGAAATATCAAATGATTGATGGGGAACATTTTTACAGTAGACAATTTTATTCAAATTGCTTCTAGGGTATGTACGAGTTATCAGGTAGCTCTATATTTTAATCTTTTTAGAAAAATATTTAACTAAATTAGTAAATTCGTTATTTAATTTGATAAACTCTGATACCTACAGTCCTACACGTACCCAAGGGCTTCTGCTGTTCTACCGAAACCTTACAAAAATGTCTGTGTTTTTTTTACTCGGTACACTGAAAGAAGAAAAAATTCATATAGGAGTTTGGATTAAATTTCAATATTTGAGTATAACTCTCTTCCGTAAAGCATTGATATATTGATAAATGGAAACATAATTTGGGATATTACAATAATTTCATTCAAACGAAAGAAAGAAACATTTTTGTTATCTGAAAATTGTCAAAATTTTACATAGAACGGAATGTACGTGTTGCATTGTTTTTCTATTTAAATTGAAATGAACGAACATACTTCCTCAATATTTTCAAATAGTTAACTTGTGTGGTATTCATCTTTACTTCAAATTAAAAAATATATATACTCATTACAGTCAAATTACAATACGTATTATCCATCATTTACCACCTTCTGCAATATCGTTTTACAAGGCAAATAATAATTAGCGCTGAATCATTTCAATTCTCCAACAGCAATGCACGTAATTGCAGTTTCGAATATTTAGCAAATGCTTTTCGACTGCATTTCATCAAACTATCGAATTTCTCTTCTGAACACTTCAAACTGAATTGAAAAGCTGGACTCGAAGTTACATGATATTATTCTCTGTTGGTTAATTGAATGACGTCATGTCATGCATACTTATCAAGTTCAGAGTTATCGGACTTTTCCACGTTACCGATCATATAAGATAAGATTGAATGCATATTATTGCCATATATTAAATTTTGTTGTTATTTAGCGTTTATCTTAATTATTATATACATTATATTACACGATGATCGAAATGTGAAACAGACTCTATGTAAATTTAGTACATTTGCAATCTCGTAATTCTATTGAATTAAGAATTTGAACTTAACTGTTTTTTCCTTTATCTATACACATTGTTCTTTTCATTTAAATACACTAACTATTTTACCCTTTGCCATCTTTGATCTACAATTATGCAACTTGTTAAAATAGTCAATTTTATTGTTGAAAAAAAAAATGATTTACAGAAAGAGCAATATATCGGTCATTTTGATCCGTGTTTATGATTCGAAATTACCACCCAAGAACTCAGTAAATTAACCAGTAAACAAAATTCAAGATTTTCTTCATTTACATTTGTTGATGCAAAAATTTCTCGAAGAATATTCTTCAATTTAGATAGTGCAGCTATTTTTTTTATATTTAGAATTCCCATTGGAAAAAATACTAAATCTTCGTTCTGTTTTATGTTAATTTTTAATGAATAGTTTTAGTGCAATAATCATATTTAGGAGCATTTTCTGCTGAGTAAGTAAGAATATATTTAATAATAAATTATTAACAATTATTTTCAAACTTCTAATCTTCCTTTTTTCGTTTAATTATGAGTTTGGTAATTTTTTCTATTGATTCTAAAGGACCTCCATTGAAAAATAAATACGATTGGATAATAATTGAATATGAGGCAATTGTCGTGAAAATTAAATTATTCGGGCTTATTTCTATAAGGAAATTAATTTGAAATGTAAGAGTACCGTTGCGTTGATATTTCATGCTGACATTAAAGCATATTTTTAATTGGGAGAGCTGCTCTGGAAATTATAGTGGGGCCGTACAAGATTGCGAGTGTAATTTATTTAATCTTGTATGGCCCCACCATACCTTTTCATCTGATATTCTACCTACAGTTTCAAAATGTTTGAGAAAGTCAGAGGACATTTTTAACTTAATTATAAAGATTTCAGAATTTTATATTTAAAAAACTGTGAAACTGATAGAATATTCGCATTGATTTCAAACTAACTCCATTTATGGGGTAAAATCAGAATTATCGGATAATGCCCTATTTTTGATTATGTAAGAGAAAAGTTATCATTATTAAAATGAAAATTTAATTAATAATTAATATTCATTTTTCTTATACGATCGGAAATGTGGAGCAGTTCAATAACACGAAACTAACCCCATTGTACCCTAATTTTATGAATTAGGACTCAAATTATCACAGATTTCCCTTTTGGATTCCTGTTTTAAATATTTTATTTTCTCCACAATGGGTGCAACGTTTGACACATCAAATGGCAATCTAAATTAGGAATGTCATTATTCAGAGAATGACTGAGAGGAGCCTGACTATTATATTATAATGGAGTTAGTCTGAGGTGAGTTATGGTGGGGAATTCCTTCCTTGTTCTTCTATGGCCCACCATAACATTTTTTTTTTTTGTAATATACTGTAATCCTTAATACTTCATATAACTTATTGTGAGAATAATTCTATTGTTATTTATTTTCATTATTATATAATATGAATACTTTTCATTTTGATAAAGTTTATTTAGTGAAATGTTTACTAGTTATTAATGCGTATACTGTATCCTAAACAAAATACACTTTGGAAAAAATTAATTGAATATTTTAATTGATTTGAAACAAAAAACAATTTTTACTATAGATTACTATTTATCCAGAAAAGTATTATCAAATTCTATTTTCGTAATAAAAAAACATAACAATAGATTGATTCAAATGTTTTCTTTTGCTTCTATTCATAATATTCAATTCAGCTCTAATAAATATTCCGAATATCAGAGAGTTTTTATTTGGAATTTCCTGTAGTTTGTTCTTATATTTTCCAGAGAATTTCAGATCTGAAGAAAATCACCTAACTTGGAATGTGAAAAATGAAAGGAGTGAATTTGCTTTACGTAAATTGAAAAATAGATCATAATATATACAATACATATCTATTATGATAAATAAATGAATGTATTAATTATGATAATTGTAAAGTAAATATTAGAGATATTCAAACTTTAATATAACATTTGTTATATTTGAATATTAATTTAGAAAAATGCTATTTGAATTACAGTGAATATTTATTATGAGTTTACAATAATACATTCATTTTGAATTTTGAAATGAGATATTGATAAATTACCATTCAATTACCATAAATTACCATTACCACCAACACTAGTCATATATTTTATCAGCTGATTACTAATTTATCTTCCAATTATTTCAATTATTGCTCCAATTAGCATTAACTTTCTCTTTCTTTTCTATCTTTCAATTCTCTTTCTCTTACAATTAACTTTCGGAGAGAAAGTTATGGTGTGGTAATAGAAGACTAAATCCCCTCTTAATCTTCTCTGGCCCCACCATAACTTTCTCTCGATGTTCTCATCCATTTCAACTTTTTCTTCTCAGTTGATTCCAAAAGTCGTTGTTTATTCCACTCTTCTTCAAGGAATTTTCTATTCCTCTTTGGAACGATTCAGGATTCCTAATCTATTCCAAAATTAGCTTGGAATGTTTAAGTTTCGGAATGAGAATCCAATGGATTTGAGGTCAAAGATTTCAGGAACGTCTTTTCTAAACAGCTCATCGTAGTCAAAATAACAATTTAGGAAATTCAACAGTGAACTGTTTTCCATAATTTGCTTGAGTTCACTTTATATCTTTCATGTCATTCCTTTAAATTTGTCGGCCAAATATATTTTGATATTTAAAAGTTAATAAATACTTATGTATCGGCGTAAATCAGTGTAAATCACGAAATTAATTGTAATGTGGTGGTATGTGGAAACGTAGAAATCCAGTTAACTATAAGTAAACTTCTGTCCACGTTTTTATGGAGTACACATCACACTCCACCCAATCTCAGCTCTGCTCTCTCAGTTGCCAATGTCTTATATACCTAGGTATTTATTTCTCCTTATATGTTCAATATTTTTCCTTATCATTTTGTACACTTTAGTTTTGTATATATATTAACAAATTGTGAAAAAAAAACAGAACCGTAGGCTTATAAATACAACATGTGTTTTATAAATACATAGTTAAACCTTCCGACATATTCTGATAGTCAAACTGATTAGAGTTAAAAGATGAACATTAAAATATTAACATTAAACGATGAACATTAACAGATAAACATTACAATATGAACATTAAAAGATGAACATTAAAAGATGAACATTGAAAGACGAACATTAAAAGAATGACATTAAAAGATGAACATCAAAAGATGAACATAAAAATATGAGCATTAAAAGATGAACATTAAAAGATAAAAATTAGAAAATCAGGTTTAATCAATAATAATTGTTATCCATAAAAAATTTAACTAGATAATAATGAATTGAAGGTATTGAAATACATTACATATGAAAACCCTTGAATAGATCATTGGATTTTAAGAACAGACTGAAAGTAAAAGTGAAAAGTAAGAATATAAAAAAGACATTCTTTGTATTATGTTATTTCTCTCCATTCTTTCTTTCTGGTGTCACTAATTCCTTTCATTTATTCAGGTGTGTCCATAAGAAATGAAAACAGACTGGATTTTGCCTGTGGAAATGAATATAAAAGTTGAATTACTTGTGTCTATCACTCAGTTTGTTGTTCTTACTGATAAAAATTACATTATTACATTATATTTTGAATAAAATTTTGTATGATGTCATTGATGTTTATCAAACAGTATTTAACTGAGTAACAGATACAAATGATTAAGTAAGGAAAAATATTATCATGAACTCTGAATTACAGGATATTTTTAAATGAGATTTTTTTCTTCTATTAGAAAAAAAACAGATAGTAAATAGAAAGTTATAATGAACACTCTAATGTTTCATTTCCTCACACTGAATTGGAAGAGTAATTTATTGCAACTCTACGCTTTAAAATGCTTCATTTTAATTATCATCTGACTGATATGATGAAGAAAAAGGCACATAAGTAGATGTAAATTGAAGTGCAGTGTGTTGATATGATGTTAAAACTCAATTTTCTGATTGAAATGAAGAAATAAAGAATTACTAAATTGAAATGAGAAAATATAATTTTAACTCAGATGCCAAATTAGGGTGAGGCAATATTAGAATTAAGTATGTTCCTCTTTTAATGTTCTAATGCCCAACCATAAGGTTCTAGGTCAATTCGCCGAAAACACATTCGCCGAAAACATATTTGCCGAAAACACATTCGCCGCACGACACATTCGCCGAACGACACTTTCGCCGAAAAATATGAATATTGTAAAAGGTAAACAAATTTATCTCATATGTCCAGATGAAATTACTTATGAATAAACTTACATATAAGTCTATACATTACTTTACAATATTCTTCATAATAATTGGTTAAACTTTATGGAATTTACGTTATTTTAATTAACTCATATAACGTTATTGCTGCATTATTTCTGTCAGTTTATTAACTTTAATTCTATTTTCTGTTTACAATTATCAGTTACAAAAGAAAATTAATTTTCAAAGATTTATTTCTAGGTTTTAAGAATATTCATTTACTATTACTTTTATAAAATATTGACAATATGGAGAAATATATTTGATTACAAAAAGGAAGTTAGAATCAATATTGTTAAGCAACTCGTTTTAAAAATTGAAAAGTTTATGTTAGAATAAATAGATTAAATATCTCTAAATCTTGAATTTTCGAGATTGAATATGTCGAAAACCTAGAAATAAGTCTGTTATGTTAACTTCCTTTTTGTACTCAAATACATTCCTCCATATTGTCAATATTTTATAAAAGGAATAGTTAATGTAAGTTCATCCATATGTAATTTCATCTGGACATATGAGATGAATTTGATAACCTTTTTAAATTGAAATAATCATATTTTTCATATTTTTCGGCGAAAGTGTTGTTGGGCGAATGTGTCGTGCGGCGAATGTGTTATCGGCGAATGAGTTTTCGGCGAATTTGATTTCGGCGAATGTGTTTTCGGCGAATGGACCGGACACCAACCATAATTCACTTTGTTGATCTCCTATATCCCCACCATAATTCCCACTCTTAATCTTCTATGCTCCCACCATAATCCCCCCTCTTAATCTTCTATGGTCCCACCATAATTCCCCTTCTTAATTTTCTATGGCCCATCCATCATTTCTTCTCTAAATATTATATGCCCAACCATATTTCCTTCTCTCAATCTTCTGTTGCCCAACCATAATTCCCCCTCTTAATCTTCTATGACCCCACTATAATTCCCTCTATGTGAATTTCTCTTCACCATCTGATGGTCTGAATAGTTGGATAATTTGTTGCCTCTTGACTCATGTTGGAGAAGTTTCAGTCTCTGGAGTGACAGCAACAAGATAACTTTGTCACAATTGCTTGCAAATAACTTTCTGACAATTGCCAGCAGATAACTTAGTGGCAATCCCAAGCAAAAACAGTTAAAGGGGGCACATGTAAGCACTAGGTGCCATTCAAACCCGTAATCTGATGACAAATCATATTGGTACTGCGTGTTCTTTTTTGCAAATAGAGACCACTTTGAAACCATTTTGGCCAAAAATATTGCCGAGGATGATGGGACCAGAGTCGAAAAAGAAATGGCAATCCATATTGAAATCAACTTGTTACTCTGTGGTTTCCATGTGACACTACTACATTGGTACTGTGTGGTCATTTGCAAACTGGGCCCACAATGTGAAAGCATGAGAAGCTAATGTTGAAACCATATGGACCCGATACGATGCCGAGGATGATGGGGCCAGGGTCGTAAAAGAAGCAAAATTTGAATTACTTTTTTACTAGGCATTTTTAATGTGCTAAATATGGCACTACCAAACCATATTAGACTCACTTGGTCACAATATACAACTCACAGGGTTCAATAAATTATTTTGAAACCTTGAAAAGATTAGTAATAGAGCATCGTTATCAATAAATTGAATATCATAGTGATTTCGAGAAATAAATTTTTTCTTTTAATCTTTGAATTTATTTAATCATAGATCGTTACAAAAAATGACTTAAAAAGGTAATTCAAAATCAACATTTATATCATAACAATATAGAGTGATTGTAATATAATTCAGAATAGCTAGATATGATGTTAAAACTTATATGATTTTAATAGAAAAACTGACTATAACTTTGAGATGAAAAAAATATCTTGTCTTTGGAAATCGTTTCAATCGAATTATGTAGCTAAGAAAGACGAGATTACAATAATTTAGTGAGAGGTCTAATAATTTATCCTTGGCTATGGATTCGTCCACATTCTGGTGTGCCTATCTTTCCTTCCCTTATTGCAGTACCTGCCTCGTCTATACCTCTCTAAATTTGGCGGAGGTATTGAACTCTACCCTGAAAAAGAAAATATTAATCACTTAGTCGATCATCAATATCACGTATGGCAATAATTGCAGAGTTCAGTAGCTGTATTTATTTCAGTTTCATTAATTGCCTATATTTAGAAGTTTATAATCTTTTAAAGAAAATTAGGTAGTTATTATCAGAAATGAACAAGAGTACCTCTATCCAAATTTTTATTCATAGTCTAGGTATCTAATTAGTAATAAATAATACATCCCTAACAAGTTATCTCTGTGACTATTTTTAATAACTAGATACTGTTTATATACTTTGAGCAATCGATTCGCTTATGAATCGATTTAATTACATATAATAATGAAAATTATTATAGGTTGATTATATACAGTGTAGATGAAAAATCTTTTATTTTGGAAATGTTTGAAAATATTATGACTAATCAATGCTATTATATACGTAATTGCAGAAACAGAAATATAATATTAATCATTCATCGCGATTATTATGTTTGAAAGTAAATAGAAAACTAGTAGCATAAACCGTAGAGTTTAATTTAAAAAGTTTCATGTTTTACTCCTATCCTGTTTCATCAATTAATTGCAACGTGTTTAGTCACTATATATGACAATATGCAGTTTAGTTTCTAAAGATTTTAAAGACATGAGAAAAAGAAATCGATGATTACATTTTAGTTTACCCTAACTGGTTCACAACTACTCCCTATTCAGTAAACATTTATTTCAGTGTTAGAACTTGTTATCACGATGGGAGATAACGAGTTCTAATAAAATAAAACATAAACTAACGTTTCTAATTAAAACTTCAGTCCAGACAATGCAAACAAAGATGATGTAAATCGTTATCAATCTTCCCGTACTTCCTCACTTCAAAACTTCAGTTAATAATTCACACGCTCTGATAGACCCTTATTGTGTGCTAACTGAACAGGCATGTTCACTCATATATTCAATATTATTGATACTTCACTTTATTACAACAAAATCATCGCAATCAGGAATTTCCGACTAAAGACGATAGACTGAAATTGTCTTTTTAATTTATGATAAATTAAAATCGGATTTTTGTCGAATCATTTGTCGTTGTAAAAAGATGATCATAATTATTTTATCACTGATATTTTTTTTCTAAATCAATGATCGAAAGATGAAGGTAAAAATTATTATGATCTTCAAAAAGGCACATTTTCGTCTATATCTCATTCTAAAAAGGAACATATTGAGAGTGCGGTACATTAGTAAAGGACTATATTAGGAAATTTTGGAAAAGCCCGTACAATTTTTCATTTCCATATTTTCTTGGTAAAATGCTACTTCACTTAGCTCCTTTGGCCAAAATATAATGGATAGTTTTACGTTTATTTCTTTCATCAGAAATTATAAGAATCATACTATAGGTTGCAATATACCTCAATAGGGGCGATATTGTGCACATTAATATTGTTACAAGATTGGCAATAGTGTGATAATATTAGGGCAATGTTGACATACTAATAACATATAATATTTAAACAAAGTATTACTTACTCACAGAATATCTTCACATAAATTGATAAACGTTTTTGCAAACAGTTCGATTTGGAATTTATTTTAAAAATTGTTTTACATATACTATTATTCACATTTCATCAAAATATATCTTTTCAAGACAGATAAAGACATTTTGTTGCTATTCAATTAATTTGAGTTTATTCATTAATTAGTTCAAACACACATCAACATACTGAATTGTGTTACTAGTTTGTTTAAATTAGTTAAGAATAAGTTATGCACAGGTTAATTCATGCATCGAAAACTAAGCTGTTTTAGTTTAGGATTTAGATAACGAATTAAGTTCATGACAAGATTATTAGGTCATATTTTATAAATAACTTATGAAACCTATTAAAATTTTCCTGATCTTTTTAACATATGTGACGCGATAGTCACATTCGTCACTAGGCTCCACACACTCAATTTATCAAAGCAAAATCCTTGTTTGTTATGTGACGAATTCGTCACGCACGCTCGTAATGGGTTAACTTTATACAACAAATATTACTTTATAAATAGAAACTACCGAAGTAAACAAATAGTTAGGTAAGCCAATGAACTATGACTATTATATCGAATAATAAGAATAATATTATTCTATTTATTAAAATACTTCATTAATTAACATACACTGTCTTGTATATCGGTAATGAATTCGAATGTTAGATATTTAAAAAATGCTATTGAACATATTCAGTTGCTTTACTTTTTCAATTACTATTTTTTTACCTGATATTTATCTGTTTATTTCTCCAATTAAATCATTTTTGAATCTGATTTTAATGTTAAATATTTTTCTCTCATTAACCCTTTATTTTGTTTATAATTAGAGGATTATTCACGTTGAATGATATCGTCTATTTTTTAAGTATATTGATTAAAATGATATATTAAATTGTAAGATTCTAGAGACTTATCATGCAGCTAACGGAAGCTGGTTGAAATTAGTTAACTTTCTAATTAGTTCGTATGATGATATACATCACTGTGGTTAAAACTTCAGCAATGTTGTACATTAAAAAGTTAGGTTATTGAAGCGTACTTTGTTAATTACTACCTATTTCATTTGAAATAACTTTAAGAATGAAAAAATTACCGGATGAAATCATTCATTTTCTATGATATAAGGATTAATTATTAGTTATAAAAATAAGTGTGGAATTTATTTTATAATTCTATGATCCAGTAGTGCAAAATTTTCTACAATAAAATTGAATCCTGTACAGTGAATGTAGATTCCTGAGTAAGGAAATAGCCTCTATAATAGCGAAGAAATTATCTTTAGTTTGCCGTAAAATGGATATTTGTTTTCTAAAACTGCTGACCTTTCATAGCAGACAAATAAAAATTTGTTTACTATAGAGGTTACGTACTTACTCAAGAGTTTAATTGGAACCTCCACAATATTCCGACTACGGCAATGCATTCTGTTTGATGATAAAGTGTTGCGAATGTGGCAGCAGGTATTGCTTCTTAGAATTTGTCTGTTTGTGCTTAGTCGGGAATAATCAGTGAAATGGAAGATATTTTATCTGTGATGTTCATAGTTGCTAATATATTAATTATACCTTTCAAGATGTTAGATAATACGATGTGATAAATTAGAAACTTATAATGATTTGAAGCAACCTATTTAAATAACCGTAACTTTGCACTGATGAATAATATAATGATGTTATATTTTCTATCCAATTGGCTACTCAATCAATGTTGTTTCACTTCATCTCATCCTCTACTAGTAATTACAAATGGTAATACAATTACCGATTAATTTGCCGCAATTACCTGTCAAAATGCGATGTCAATCACAGTGTGGCAATGTGAATCCCTCGTGGTGTAGAGTAATCGAATGATGAATAAGGTAAGTTACGAGCTATTGGACATTACAATATTTTATATTAAAAAGAAACGAGTACATTATTTAATATTATTTGAATGATATTCATGGTACCTGCAGGTAACTTTCACGGTATTACAGTATGTTTTACAGGAAACAAGCTTAACAAAATAATTTCAACGTATTACCTCTTTTTTAATTAAAATGACTATCATCAGTTTTCATATCGTACTGTCATATACAAAATCTAACGTATATCTTAAAATGCAATTGATATTTGAAACTGCTTTAATTAAATAAGCTGAAAAACTGTTTATCCATGATTCATCTGATTCAGTTTTATCTTCAATGATTTTAACGACAGAGATTTCAAAATTGTGTGAAGGTTGAAGAACAAGAAAGAGAATTCCAGCATGAAAACTAACAATTCCAAAAAAGTACCTTTTGGAAGTTTAAAATTATTTCATGAAAGTAACGACATGAAAACGGAAAATTTAACCAAAGCCAGAAACTTGAAAAGAGAAAATTCCACGAAAAATATTATGTGTTAGCAAACCAAATTTACATGTGACATTTAGTCTGATTTAACTTTTCTTTGTAACTCAGTTCAGCTTTTGTGTAACAACATTTATGCTTATTTAGGAGACTCAACTAAAAGATAATCAAATATGCAACAGAATCTGAACTCTGGGGAAATTAGAGCTTTTAGTCGAGAATATATGCATAATTCCATATGCATATATAAATAAAGATATAAAGAGAGAATGCAGCGTATATTGAATAATTGAAGAGATAGAGAAATTAAATTGAGTTTAGGAACGTGATGAAAGAAATGAAGTTATTATAATTTAATAGAGTAAAATTACAGTAAAAATGTTGTTAATATTTTGAAATGAGAAACTGGTTCTATGTAACAATATTTATTGAGGCTAATTCAAATACACAGATTAGAATTTAAAAAAAAATGGAACATTGTTGCCCAATAAAATATTATTGCCTATATTAATAAATGCTCAATACTGTTTATAATTAATGAAGATAATTTACCTATGATTAGTTGGAAGGTAACAAAATGCATCTATTGGAAACTTCTGTATTACCAAGATTCAATATAATTCAAAATTATATTTACCAAAAGTGTATTGATATCATTTTAAATTATGTTTAAAATGCCTTACATATACCATTTTGTACAAGTGTAAAGAACATTTTCATTTTCTATAAAACTTAATTTTTTTTTCCATAAAAGCAATATTTTTCCATCGAAAACAAGACTTTTTTAATAATAACACTTAAAGTGTTTGTTTATTTGGCATTTAATAATAAAGAGTGATTATAATAAAAAATTTCTGGAATAGATCCTAGAATTGTATTTCAAAATCATTATATTTTAAGAATAACAATTTAGTAGTAATTTTAGGTCATATATAGTCACTCTTCACACCTAAGTAAAATTAATTAAAAGAAATTTGGAATCACATTTTAATATAAATGATTTAATATTTTTTTAAATATATCGACAGAAAAAAATATATTAACCTATGTTGTAGCATCGAGGTTATTTGGTGAAATGAGTTTAATCAAAGAAAATATTATAATGAGAGAGTCTCTTTACTTTTTTAATTATCATTAGATTTTTAAAATAGCAAGATGTATAATCGTCCAGAGGAACGGTGGTGAAAAACTGGAATAAACAACGTATTTTATGACCAATTCAAATTGGTCATAAATTCAATATTCGACTCATTCGCATGTTGTATATGAACTTTCTGAAATTTAAGCTAATCATCCTATATCTTATTATCTAATTTTTCTTTATTATACACAAATAATGTACGTGCAAAAGTTCATATTCCCCGTTAATACAGAGTATAATAAAGTAAGTACATTTTTCTTTTAATGTATTATGTATGTGACATTATAACTTTCTCAGTCTCATCTGTCAGTCTCTTGAATGGCGAATGTTTTTAAATATCACAGAGTGGATAACTTCTTGAATTACGAATGACTTGCAATTTCACGACACAGGTTATTTTGATTCTGAAAGAATCTTAGGTATTAATATTAATGAACTATCATGGAATGTAAATGTTAGGAAAATTAAGTATTTAGTTCATAATTGTTCTATATTAGCAATTCAATCAGTTATGTTTCAAATAACATCAGCCATATTTGAAAAACAATATTAATATTTGATGTATAAATTGTTTGACTAATATTTCAGATTAGTTAAGTACTATTTCAAATTGTTTCGATTGTTCAATACTTCAAATAAAATCGATAGAATTTTAAGTTAGATTTGTAATATTTCAAATGTAATCAGTAATGTTTCAAATAAAATCATTGATATTTTGATTAAAATTAGTAATATTTTAATTAAAATTAGTAATATTTTAACTAATATTAGTAATATTTTAATTAAAATTAGTAATATTTCAAGTTAAATCAGCAATTTCTTAAATCAATGCAATCCTTTTTCAAATCGAGTGATATTTTAAACTTATATACAAATATATAATCAATTTATTGAGTTTGCATATCAATGAAGCAAATTTTAATTAATTCATTACAAATAGTACATTGATTTCCCTTTTTACTCGAAATAGTATTTATAGATAAATGTAATTTAAAGTCATGTTCACTAAAATCCCTGCATTTTCCATCTCTATTTTTAATATCGAAGTATCGAGTCTCTTAAATTTCCAGTCGGTGTTCAATATTCTTTCAGCGCAGACGAAATTTAAATCATGGTTTATAATGAAGTTCTACATTTATTAATGAAATCTTTCGGTGAGAATTTCTGTAGTTTTTATTATTTTATATTCCACGTGCCACCAATTTCTGTGTCCTAGATATAAAAATATTGTGTTTGAATTTTTAATAATCACATGTACTAGGGGATATATTTTTTTGCAAAATTGATATATGAAAAAAAAACTATGTAAGAAACTATGGATAGCCGAATGTTTAAATCATTATAATTGTTCAATGATGTTAGATTGAAATAGTTAATTGCATCAATTAAAATATATTGATAATATAGTAACCTGTACATCGAAAACTTAATAATTATCATCTTAAAAAATTTCAACCCTTTACTTTGATAATATTCTACCTACTCATAATGAATACATTTTTCTCTAATTGTTACTAATTCATTCAATGTTTATGTTGAAGAAATTGTATAGGGTATTATCAGCGTATCCAAATATATATCCTTAATCTTTATTATCAGGTTCAATAATATTCGTTCGCTAATAAGCTTATTAAAAAATATAGCATGGAATTCACTCATACCGTCTAATTATCTTCGCAGAATGCAAAAAGTCATATTATTGAAGGCATTTATTTATTTTATTTATTTATATATTTATGTATTTATCATCTTATTATTCGCATAACTGAAAAAGTGCTCTATCAGATTGTCTGAAATTTGGTGAAACGATTGGTTCATGCCCATTGACCTGCTGGTAGAATTTGGGGAGTGACCCGGTCAAAGGTCAAGGTCATGGTTACTTATAACTCAAAAAGTATTGAACCATATTGCAAAAAACTTGGTGGGACGATTAGTCAATATACAGGAACCATTTTGTTCTATTTTGGGAGTGATCGGGTCAAAAATCAAGGTCAAGGCCATTATAACTCAATAACTCAAAGAGTATTTACTATTCAACCAAATTGTCAAAAATTTGATGGGACGATTGGACAATGTGCAGGAACCATCTGGTAAAATTTTGAGAGCAATCCGGTCAAAGGTCAAGGTCAAGGTCATTCATAACCCAATAACTCAGAAAGTATTGAACTATGTTGCATGAAACTTGGTGGGACGATTGGTCAGTATCCAGTCACCAGTTTATTAGATTTTGGTAGCAAAGGGATACGCAGCAGCGAAGGTATGCGCTCTATCGTGTTCACGTAACATAGTTTATTATAAATTGGAAACATTTGACACTTCTCGACACAAATCCTGACAAAATGTTCGAAATAATGAAATTCTACGATATAATTCGAACTATATTTATCGACAATAATTATATAAATTTTCCAACTTGGATCATGTGCTATGGAATGGACCTTCATGCTACAGCATGATTATAAGGGATGATAACTACTGCACTGTAAGGGAATGGAAGTGATTGAATATCCATTTTTGATCAATGTGAACTCATTAAAAGATATAACTGGCTATGAATGTAATATAACTTCTTTGCCTTTCACTTTAATTAAAATAAATGTCGTGACATTTATGTAAAGAATACAGTTCTTACCAAAGTAATGTATAGAAGAACAATGCTAGGAAATTTTAAATTCACACATAATTATTGTAAACTCCTCAGATTGGATTACACTAAACAAAAGTTCAATTATTGTTTCATATTTGTGGTAAATTAGATTAGAAATTAGAATGACACTTTTTCTTTTCTTTTACAAGATGTCCCCCAAAAAATGGGTCCTAACTTTAAATTATTATATTCTAACAAATGTCGAAGATACAGTTTTAATCCAAGTACCGTTTTGTTTATTGAACTCTTCACCGTCCGCAGTTAAATTTTCATAAAGAATTTGGTAATTATGTGAATGTTGTAACGATTTTATTAATGGGTGGTGAAGATGGATTTGTGCAGACAAGCCCATCAATCTAAAATCATTCAAATAAATATTACTTTTATAAATTATTGGCAATATGAAGAAATTTTTTAAGTACAAGAAGGAAGGTATAAGTGTAAATTTTATCAACAGTCGTTCAGGCCGCCCCTGCCAAATGAAAGTCAGAATGATTATTTTAATTTTCATTGTAAAAAAAAGTCGATGAAAGTTAAACTCAGGACAGTCATTCCGTTGAACATATTGCCAAATGCTTTGATTGACTATTTCTTCGTGTACATAAAGTACAGCTTCATCCCAATGACAATATGTTCCTCAAAACGAACATGTCTTTGCAATAACCAGTTGACGAATTTTCTACGGCGTGAAAATTCAGTTTCAATAATTTTATGTCTGACTTTGATTTTTAGGGGTGGTATTGTAGGTCATGTTCAGTAATTCGATTGATTGAATATTTTGAGATAAATAATCAATTTCTCTTAATAAAAACATGTCTATTTAGTAAAAGGAATTGCTGAACGAGATTATTTTGTCTTTAAATTGAACTGTCCTCTGGTGACCAAAAGGACTTGTTGAAATTTAAACTGGTTCCTTCCTTTTTGTACTTAAACACATTTCTCTAGATCTGCAATATTTTATGAAAGGAATAGTTAATTTGAATATTAATTTATTTTATTGGTGTGGTTGTTGTCTAATAAATATTTATTTTATGTTAGAACATACTTCATTGTACGTTTGCTGACCATTTGTACCAAGTCATTTTCACCACACATAAATAAAATAGTTATAATATTCACAAAAATGTATACAACTTTATGAAAATTTACCAGTGGATGGAGAAGGGCTCAACAAACAAAATAAATTTTGAAATATGCAAATCTAAATTTGGGTTCCATTTTTTTTTTGGGGGGGGGGGGACACCCTGTATAGCATAAAGATTAAATTATTTATTGCTTTCGGTCACCAGAAATTGAGTGATATGTCATTCAGATTGGCTAATGACTTATTCTAACCCTAATGAGTTGGACTATCAGAATGAACTGGAAGGTTTGAGTATGTGTTTAAAAACACATGTCTTATTCATAAGTCTATGGTACAGTATTTTTTTAAAAATTGGTTGAATACATACACTAATTTTTACAAAATTTTAAGTAAAAATATTGAAAATATAAGGAGAAATAAATACATAGGTATATAAGACATTGGCAACTGCGAGAGCAGAGCTATAATTGGGTGGAGCGTGATCCAATCATAGCTCGTTCATGTGTCTGTACTCCATGAAAACGTGGAAGGAAGTGTGTTGAGTGGTTAACTAGCTGTATTTCTACGTTGCCAAACTTCACAACAGTACAACTAATTTCCTAATTTATATGATTTACGCTAATTTGTACCGATGCGTAAATATTTGCAACCTTTTAAATACAAAATATGTTTGGTATTTATGTAGGAACAAAGTCAAGAAAGGCCGGCAAATTTAAAGGAATGACATGAAAGATATAAATTAATTTAAAAAGTAAGTGCCTAGAAAACACACGTCAAACTAATTATAGGGTTAACGCTCCCATGTACTGTAACTGTCAGCATACGGTAATTGAGTAGGTACCCTATTAAATAATTGCTATAGTGAACAATGTAAGGTTATTTTACTATTATTTATTGAACATTAAGACTGTATAGTCAATAATAATACCCAACAAACTATAATATGAAAATTATATATCCATAAAATTGCTCATGATTTATAGCAAGTTGTTAAAATATATGTCTTCACATTATTCAATATGCAAACTACTTATTGAAGGTACTTTATTAATATAATCACATCAATCTGATATGTTGTAACTAATAACTAAATCTATATTCCGACTATTAATATTATGAGTCAATATTTGCTCTAATAATAACGCAAATAATTGGTATGATTTATTTAACCATAGAGTTGCATAATCTGTGAACAATATTTGGTATACTAAGTATATATTTAATTAGCTGCTCTTGTAATATTCAGAAGTACAAAATAATTTGCAGCTAAATAACAAAAAAAAAAAAAACAATAACCTAAGTACATAGGACTATTTACACAGTCAATATTTCATGCTGACTACTAATAGAGTGCAATTTACAGGGTATAAGATCGTAGTGTTACACATTCTAAACTTCAATAATTTTTTTAACCATTAAAGGTTAGATTAGAATTTGGTTGATTGTACAAGACTATATAATTTTTTCAAATGTATCTATAATGTTACAATAATTATTAGGCAAATAGTATAGAGAGCAAGTAGCTGAACAAAAAAGAGTGCATTCAGTTATTATTAAATTCTATGAAACTCTATATAATTCAATTTGCATTATTACATAACCAATTTTTAAAGCTTATATATAAATCTATATAAATAAATAAAAATTAAATAACAATAATAATGATTGAACATGTTTGCAATTTGGGTTGAACTGAAGATACATGGAGTAAAATTACTAAAACTTCTGATAGCACATCATCACAGTGACTCTTTTCTCTGATAGTACATCATCACAGTGACTCTTTTCTCTGATAGTACATCATCACAGTGACTCTTTTCTCTGATAGTACATCATCACAGTGACTCTTTTCTCTGATAGTACATCATCACAGTGACTCTTTTCTCTGATAGTACATCATCACAGTGACTCTTTTCTCTGATAGTACATCATCACAGTGACTCTTTTCTCTGATAGTACATCATCACAGTGACTCTTTTCTCTGATAGTACATCATCACAGTAACTCTTTTCTCTGATAGTACATCATCACAGTGACTCTTTTCTCTGATAGTACATCATCATAGTGACTCTTTTCTCTGATAGTACATCACCACAGTGACTCTTTTCTCTGATAGTACATCATCACAGTGACTCTTTTCTCTGATAGTACATCACCACAGTGACTCTTTTCTCTGATAGTACATCATCACAGTGACTCTTTTCTCTGATAGTACATCATCACAGTGACTCTTTTCTCTGATAGTATATCATCACAGTGACTCTTTTCTCTGATAGTATATCATCACAGTGACTCTTTTCTCTGATAGTACATCATCACAGTAACTCTTTTCTCTGATAGTACATCATCACAGTGACTCTTTTCTCTGATAGTACATCATCATAGTGACTCTTTTCTCTGATAGTACATCACCACAGTGACTCTTTTCTCTGATAGTACATCATCACAGTGACTCTTTTCTCTGATAGTACATCATCACAGTAACTCTTTTCTCTGATAGTACATCATCACAGTGACTCTTTTCTCTGATAGTACATCATCACAGTGACTCTTTTCTCTGATAGTACATCATCACAGTGACTCTTTTCTCTGATAGTACATCATCACTGTGACTCTTTTCTCTCATAGTACATCATCACAGTGACTCTTTTCTCTGATAGCACATCATCACAGTGACTCTTTTCTCTGATAGTACATCATCACAGTGACTCTTTTCTCTGATTGTACATCATCACAGTGACTCTTTTCTCTGATAGTACATCATCACAGTGACTCTTTTCTCTGATAGTACATCATCACAGTGACTCTTTTCTCTGATAGTACATCATCACAGTGACTCTTTTCTCTGATTGTACATCATCACAGTGACTCTTTTCTCTGATAGTACATCATCACAGTGACTCTTTTCTCTGATAGTACATCATCACAGTGACTCTTTTCTCTGATAGTACATCATCACAGTGACTCTTTTCTCTGGTAGTTTCATGCACGTACCAGAAAAATAATAAAACTCCTTTTATTTTGCATTCATTGAATACAAAAGTTCTTTTGTTATACCAACTGTTATTCAGTTCATTTAAAGAGATTAGAATCATTGGTCATTGTTTCAACTTCTAATCAACAAGAGAATGTTTACCCAAAGTTATAATTAAAACTTTCACCCTAAGGGGATGATACAGAATAATGATATTGTTCTACTCAGAAGTATTCCAGAAGGAAATTTTTGGCGGTTAGATGGAATAATGACCAGTTTGAACAAAGGGAAACAGAGAAAGCGATTAAATCGGTAACTAGAAAATTTTAGTTTTACATAACATTTTAGTTTATGAACCCCATTAAAATTAATAAAAAAATTCTGTATCTAGTTTTCTAATGGTCATTAAATATGAAGGATGGAACGGTTCAACTTAGTACCTTTCGGTCCCACAAAAAATTTTGTCAGGGAAAATAGACTGTTTTGTATATCTAGTGAGAAAATAATGGTGGGGCCATAGAAGATTATATAGGGTCTCCTTTTGATTCCCACTATAGATTTCTCTCTGATTAATTACACGATGAAATATAAATGAGATAGTTGAAGTGAATATCATACTAATATTACACCATCCTATATTTAATCTTTCAAATTCCTACGGAAATAATTCTCTAAAATATTATATAGTTTCTTATATATGGATGAACATAGTAAAAATTAACAAAGGAAATCCAGTCTGCACTTCTTGTACTAAAATAGACACATCTTGTGGAAAAAGTGAGACAAAAAGCGATTCATTAGCAGTGCAACCATTCTGAATATTTGGAGAGTTAACGAGATGGGAAAGAATTCGACGGCAAAACTATCACCAAACTCTCTTGTCTGTATTCAGTATGCTTCAGAGTACCAGGAGATTTTACTATATTCAAAGTAAAGGCTAAAATGACCTGTGAAAAGAAGGTATTTATTGCTCGCACTTTGATGATGAGGATACAGTAATCCAAAAGTTGAATAATGTTAACCAGTTTATGAAACCAATCTTGGTGTAGCGTTTACAAAAAGTTAGCAACTGTGAATTGCCACAAAGTTTTGAGTTTGCTGTCACTCCAGACCTTTAAACTTCTCCAACATTAAGTCAAGAGAGAACAAATTATCAACTATTCAGACCATCAGCTGATGAAATCCCATATTGAGAATTAAAAGGGTGGCTTAGAAGATTAAAAGAGTTGTAGCGGGTAGATATGCATATGAAACCGCAGATCTAAAATAAGTCGCAAAAGTGATTAGTCCTTGAAATTTTTCTCATTCCTAGAGATTTTAGCGATAATAATAGTGACTGTGAAATGAGCATTTTAAGGAAAACAATGTGATGATTACAGACTAATCAACATTATTTTTGGTTATAACCGTAAGGCCACTCATGTTAATGCCGAAATACTAAGGCCTATAATTTAAGATAATATATATAGAACCATATAATTGGATACCTAATGTTAGTAGATGGGAGCATGCAGTTCAGTTCAGCACTTAAATATAGTCTCATGATAGGTTTCGGTCTATATTGGACTAGGCACTCATCATAGCTATCATATTCTGTATAACGCCATCTATTATGTTTGTGTACTAAAGTTTAGAATTGAAATTACTCCTAATAAACCTTCACTCCCTCCAACAATGTAACGAAGCAGAAGTTATGGCGTAATAAGAATTATAATTGGTTCAACAGAGAGAAAATCATGGTGGGGCCATAAAATATTGAGAGAACGATGTTTCTCACTACAGAGAAGAAATTGTGGTTGGGACATAGAAGATTAAGACAGGACCATACTTTAATATGGCATGATTTCTAAGAAAATTTGATAAATTTTTTCATTGGAAAAATACACTAAAAGTCTTCTTAGAATTTCATTTTTATCAGAAAAAATGAGTTTTTGTCTTCATATACTAACAGTTTCAATTTTCAATCTCATATCAATATACTGCATATCATTCTGTATGTTTACATGTGCAATTTTTTCATTAAATCAGGCATATGATAATTAAAAAGAATCATTTTTATAGGGCACAGACAGTTGCAATAAATGACTCTTTCAATTCAGTCAGAGGAAATGAAGCATCAGAGTGTTCATTATACTCTTTATATATTATCTGTTTTTTTTTACTGTTGACAAAAGAAAAATGTAATTGTCACTCATGAACTTCTTATTATTTGAAAAAAAAACTAACTGAGTTATAGCAAAATACAGTAGGTATAAATTTGTTAACCCTAATGAAATTGACGTGTGTTTTCTATGCAAACCCTTTTTAAATTACTTTATATCTTTAATGTCATTTCTTTAAATTTAGTGACTTTTCTTGACTTTGTTCATAAATAATACTAAATTTATTTTTGTATTTAAAAGTCAAAAAATATTTACGTACTATGTAATTAATAATTGTACTGTGGTGACGTGTGGCAACGTAGAAATACAGTTTGGTTAGCCTCTAAGTACACATTAGTCTACGTTTTCATGGACACCTATGTATTTATTTCTCCTTATACAGGGTGTCCGACACTTTTGTTGCCAAACTATAACATAAGATTGTTATTGACTATATATTTTATGAAGGTATATATTTATTTACAAGGACTTGAAGTTGGGTAAAAACAATACAATTTGTAAAAAACCGTGGTAAGGAAACGAAATGCATGAAAGTAACAGGGGGCCACGAAGTTCTGATATTATGACCCTAGATTTCTACTTATGGAGACATTTGAAGAGTTTGGTGTATCAAACTCCGATTTAATCCGAACAGGACCTGATCGGCAGGATTGTCAAAGCCTCCGCAAAGATTCGAGAAACTTCTGGTGTCTTTGCTCGCGTCTGCCAATGACTGGACAAACGTTTGGACGCCTGCATCGCAACAAATGGGCGGCAGTTTGAACACATTTTGTAAACACTTGACCTAATTTAAGATTATGTATCTTGTGCTCATAATAATTACTGTTAAAAATGTTTTGTTTCATGTCTCAATATTAAAAAAATGTTAACTAATAATAATGAATAGTTACAGATACCACTTTCCTAAACTTGTAACTTTTCAACTATGCCTTTTAGACCATGTATTCATAGAATATAAAGTGTTTATTTCGATGATCGCTACCTTATGTTATAGTTTACCCTGTATGTTCAATACTTTTACTTGAAATTTGGTACACATTAGTTTAGTATACATACTAACAACTTGTAAAAAATTCAGTACCATAGGTTTATAAATAAGACAAATGTTTTTTAAACACATAGTTAAACTTTCCCGTCCATTCTGATAGTTTAAATCATTAGGGTTAAACGTCCATCAATTGATGTACAATACCAAAGTATGTAAAAATAAAGAGTAAAGCAACCATCAAACTCAAGAAGATTATGGAAAACAGTTCATTGTTGAATTACCAATTTTTTTTTTGATTCCGAAATGTATAATTTAGGAAAGATGTTCCTAAAATATTTGACCTCGAATCCATTGGATTCTCATTCCAAAACATAAACATTCCAAACTATTGTTGAAATAGATCAGGAATCCTTTGGAATTAACTGATAAAATAGAAAGAAAATAACATTTTTGTAACTTTTCTTTAATTTTGTAGTATTTCAACAGTTTATGAAAAAAACAATGATAGTTTTCAAACATTATTGTATTCAATACCATTCAAGGTAAATTAATAAATACAATAGATACAATTCACTACAAGTTTCGAAAGTTAAAAAAAACAGAATATACAATACTATACGAAGATAGAATAGTATGCGAAGAACAATAAGATTTATAGATACAGAAGATATAATAATATACGAAGTACAATAATTATGATACAAAATACAATAGATACAGTAATATAGAAGTACACTAAAATACAATAGATAGAAATATATGAAGTATAATAAAATAAAACAGATACAATAGAATTCAAGTCTAGTATCCCTCTCAATTCAAGCTGTGACTGTTGTCACCTGGTCTTTAGTTCTCATTGTAATAATTTTTATATGTTACATTTTAAATGATATAAATTGAATCACTAATTCTATCATCAACTTGTAAATACAATTCCTTGTTCTGTCACTGAAATTTCAAATCCTATTATACTAATTAGGTTGCAAATTAGATACAATGGAAAAGATTTATAAAGTTTTCTATTCACGAAACATCAATTGAACCTTGTCATTTATCAAGGTATGGTTGATGTCAATTTGATGTAATTTAAATAATGTATATTTAAATTAGTTAGTTACTACTTTCATTTCGATATTATTAGTATAGTATAATAACTTAAAAAGTACAGTATACTTAATGGATAAGTAATAGATTAAACTATAGACTGTGTTCAATAAATGTTGGAACACTATATTATTATTAAATCATCAGTGTTCTGCAACATAAATGTTATAAATACTTCTGCGACATAAATGTACTAAATATCATGTTTAATAAATTTAATAAATATTACTGCATACCTATTCAGTAAATATTACTGCATACCTATTCAGTAAATATTACTGCATACCTATTCAGTAAATATTACTGCATACCTATTCAGTAAATATTACTGCATACCTATTCAGTAAATATTACTGCATACCTATTCAGTAAATATTACTGCATACCAATTCAGTAAATATTACTGCATATCTATTCAGTAAATATTACTGCATACCTATTCAGTAAATATTACTGCATACCAATTCAGTAAATATTACCGCATCATAAATGTAATAAATAATATTGCACCATAAATGTAATAAATAATATTGCACCATAAATTTGATATTCTTTTTGCAATAAAATGATTGGATTCGATTTTTGAAAATTAATTTCAACAATTTCATTAAAGATAACCTTATGCAAACGAATACGAATGTCTCGCATGTTTGATTGATCGTTCAAAAGAATTCTCTAAATTTACTGTATATGGAAACTTAGAGCAAATAAACTTCTAATTGATTTTAACTCATTTATTAAATTTTGTATTATTATAGTTATAAGAGGACAGCTTTTCGTATAACGTCACCAAGAACCTCAGAGCAAACATGGTAAAGGAGCTATCTGATATTTGTTATTGAAGAATTTGAATGATAGATAGGGTGGCCGGACATTTCGGTCTGGAAGAGTCGGTCTCAGAATGATAAATGGCCTCTTAATGGAAGAAAAACCATTATGTAGTTTGTTGTATCCGCTAGTTTGTTGTACCGCACACTTCATGATTGTTTAATGATGTGGCAGGGGGTTCGGGGGAAATTTAGTTAGTTCTTAAGAAACTTACGCATTTAGGATTAGGTACTTCATTCATTTAAAGTGTAAACTCATGCATAATTTCTTAAGGGTAACTTGTAACAGGTAAACCAATGCAGAGTTTTTTCAATTCGTATACCATCATCTGACATTAGGTACTTATTTTCTTCTTGAAGTTTCGATATGGCAGAACGTGTTCTGAAACCTCAACTATGCCAAATCTTAATCTCCGCAATGCTCAATTTAAACCGCTGCCATGCTAAATCAAAACCTATAGGTACCATGCCTAATTTAAACATCTCTCATGCTCAATTTAATCTGCCATCATACTCAATCTAAACCTCCACCATGCCGGATCTAAACCTCCGCTATGCAAAATCTAAACCTCCGTCATCCCGATCTAAATCGAAAACCAATGAAGTTTCAAACTTTCATCATATGACACTGTTCCCAACATAAAAACAATATTTTCTTTTTCTTTAGAAGAGGTCACGAAGAACCTATGTATGTGTTTTGTTTTAAATTCACATAAAATATCGAATTATTTACTTTTCTGAATGTTTAGAATCACCTTCTATTTATCTATGATTCTTTTTTGATAAGACTTGTCCAATGAAATTCCTAATTAGCAATTACCATTGACCTGTTCTAATCTACCACACCTACCTCTGACTTAATTAAATGCATGTAAGGTTCCATCTCAGTTAACGGACTCTCCAAGAAACTCATAGTACGGACATTCATATAGATGTTATTATCATAGGTCATACACTGTCCCATCAAAAAACTAAAGGGCATATTGATTAATTGCTTATGCTAACTCTCATTTCATGAATACTGCCATTGTCCGATTGACGTAAAAGTAAAAAATAACTTAATTTATCTTCTAAATTATACAGTTCTCAAAAAGGGTTGCTCTCAATACTCTATTCAATTAATTTAACTAAAACCAAAAACATGTAATAAAGTAAGTTGTTTTTGTGTTTGGACACTCTATATCTAGACTCAAGAAACATGTTTTTCTCAGTGTAACAATAGGTAACATGTGACATAATTTGTTGCCAATTTGCCGATCTGAGAATTGAGAGAAAGAGCAAAACCTGTGAGAGAAAATAAAGACCTGAACTGATGATATTTTACGTGACGATGACGACAAAGAATGGTAAATATCTTTCAGTTGCCAAATAGAAAAATATAGGATATTTAAAGGCAAGATATCTTCTATAAACACACCATAACTTTCTCAGATTAATTACCTAATTATTCTACCGTTGATCTTCAGTTTAAGTTAAAAGTTCGTCCGTGGAACACATTTCCCATCATATGTATAAGAAAAAAACATCTGTGGTCAGAAAATTTGACCATCCGAAAATTTTGATCTTTCCTAATTTAAAAAGAAATATTGGAACAAACAAATTATGAAGATTAGTATCGAGCATAATTTGTAGCTAAGAAAATATTTTTTCATCAGGTTCAGTTATCAAGATTAATCGTGTATGAGACATGAAAGAAACTCTCTCTGTGATGATAAGGCCAATGTATTTCACAAAGAGTTGCATCATATCTTCCCAATGGGATATTGGCAGGAATATCTGCCATAAAATAGATAATAATTCTCACCGATGAGTAGGACAAGGCTCAGGTGAAACTGTATAAAGGTACGAAAAAACAGACCATGAGACAAGAAATAAACAACAATAGTCTGTTCTTAACCATATCAGTACTTTCGCTACAAATTATTAAATACTCAAGACTAGGGCTGTGGCCATATGCTTTTAAAATCATAGATCCAAAGAATGTCATAGACGAAATGAAATTAAATGTTATTGAATATTATACATATATCACAGGTTTAGAACAATTCAATACAGTTTAATTATTTTATCTTTTCGGAATCTATGATTTTAAAAGCATATTGACAGAATCCTATACTAATAAATCATTAACTAATGCGAATTATTTAACGAGATGAAGCTTAAAAGAAGCGAAAATTCATAATTTTAAAAGCTATTAAATCTCCCGATTATTTGGAGAGCGATGAATAAAAGAAAATCATTCATGACACCTTTCTCCCCTTCGGTAATATTAAAGTTTAAAAATAAAAACTCTTCTCTTTTCCTCTCAAATATCTGATTTTAAACGAAAAACGAGAGAGATAAATTTTACATCTCATGGGAATATTTACCCAATGCTTCACAAAGTGACATAAATAACGCTGTTTCGTGTCTACTGAAAAGTTTAGAAACTCCTACAGAAAATGCAGCCAAAAGCTAAACATTACAAATGACAGTACAAACTTTGGAGATAAATCAACTATGGTGAGGAAGAAGAAAATGATAAGGAAACACTATACTTAAATGATCTGATTTACAGGAACAACAACATTGATGAATTCGCTCCACTTTGTTCGTAAGTGATATAAAGAGAATTATAAGTGTCGATAATGGAATACTAGTGTCATTTAAATATTCTTACAAGTATTCTAATGTTATGTCGGTTTAAAATATTGCTGCTTGCATTTTACGATGTGACTAAAATATTTTTTATGAAACAGTCATTCCTTCCATATTATTTTATTCCAATATTTTATCTCAACTTTCCCATTTATCAGAGCACCTGCAACACTAACGTTAATTGTTTCACATTTCAAGAAATTTTTTCTCATATCATAAATAAAATGAGGAGAGTATTTCGCCAACAGTTTCCTTTCCTTCCAACGTAGCAAATAATAAGGATTGAAGTAATGTGAGCAACTGCCGTGGAGTTATGTACACATTGCCTAAAAACTTCCATCTGGTCTTGAGGGATGAAGTAAATAAACATTTTCGGTTTTTGAAGAGAGGTAATGTAATTGGAGAATTAGTGAACATGTATTTATGTAAGAAAAATGTTAGTTTTATGATAAAATGCTGGAGATAAAATGATTTATACTGAATAATTTAATATATTCTAAAATTACACTACAAAATAGAACAAAAATATGAAATTCATTAATGCTACCAAAAAGTGGATCGGGTGATAATATTTGTTACAGTTGAATAATAATTAGCAAACAAAAATAAATTATTATGCTAAAATATGCTATAAATATGATTAATCAAATCAGGCTGGTTTATATCACAGTAAAAGAAAATGGACTCTGCGTATAAGATGTTTTATGTCTCAGCTATGTAATATAAGGGTGTGACCCCACGTAATCTTCTATGGCCCCACCATAACTTTGTGTGCTTGTATGCAAATGGTAAATATACATGAATACAATAATATAAAACAATTTCTTTTTATTCTTTGCAATAGTCGAATTACACTTACCCAAAGGACATTTGACTAACGGACATTAATTCAATGGACATCTGGTTGAAGTATAATTGGCCCAGGAACATTTGACTGAACGGACATTTTGCCGTGTACCATAAACTCCACATTCAACTCCTCTATCAAATTTATAAAGCTACGTTTCTGTTTTCAATTTTTCTCAATGTTCCTATAAACCATTCCTAGCTCACTTTGAAATACATAAAGTAACGTTCCACCTCTTCTACGATCTGTTAGCCATATTGACTTATTCTTTCGTAACGTCTATGAGGCTTTTAAGAGACTTCCTGTTACTCATCTCAGTGTCTAAACTCTCAGCATTTTCCTTGTGTGATATCTTGGACGAGTATTGAACTGATAGAAAGATACGCGGTGAGGTATCGAACAAGATATGCTACCGAACAAGATATGCTATCGAACAAGATATGCTACCGAACAAGATATGCTATCGAACAAGATATGCTACCGAACAAGATATGCTATCGAACAAGATATGATACCAAACAAGATATACTATCGAATAAGATTTGCTACCGAACAAGATATGCTACCGAACAAGATTTGCTACAGAACAAGATATGCTATCGAACAAGATATGCTACCGAACAAGATATGCTATCGAACAAGATATACTACCGAACAAGATATGCTACCGAACAAGATATGCTACCGAACAAGATATACTACCGAACAATATATCCTACCGAACAAGATATGCTATCGAACAAGATATGCTACCGAACAAGATATGCTACCGAACAATATATGCTACCGAACAAGATATGCTACCAAACAAGATATGCTACCGAACAAGATATGCTACCGAACAAGATATGCTACCGAACAAGATATTTTGTTAATATTACCGAAAAATATATGCTACCGAGTAAAATATATAGTAAGGATTTAAATATATTATGAGGGTATTATTTAAGTAACTTTAAATGTGAAGCGTTAGTGAGATAGACATATTCGAATTTTATTTCATAGTATTTTTCATTATTGAATAGAATTCCCAATATTAATTTGCATTTACCGAATATATTAAAAGAAAAATAATGGCAATTATAATTCTTCAGGAAAATATTCAATTAAGGTAAGGTTGCAACATCTCTTTTCACCATCATTCTGCTCCAACGATAAAAGTCTTCTTCACATTCGTCTCAATTACCTTCAAAATCTCTAATTTCACCAATTGCCTCAAATTGCAAAGATTATGACGTCACAGTACTTCAATCAGGTGCCAGCAGTCACCATATTTTTGGCTGATAAATCACTCTACGGAGACAGTGATTAGCAATTAGAAACTGTAAAAGTCTACCTAACACAAAATTGTGAGGCTGTTGATAGGGAAAGTTCCGAGTTATCGAATGGTCCCACATTTTCGATCACATAAGAAAAAAATATACAATTATTATTATTCAACATTTGTTCATTTACATATTTTTTTTAATTCAAAGCAAAATATTCATATTTTATACATTACATTCATTTTGATTAATTTAAGGGGTAATGGATAATAAACTGAATAAAAATGCAACATAATCGAAAAAATAGGAAACTAATTCGGTAGGATCATTTTTTCAATTTATAAAAGTTAAAAGTAAATAAACCTTCGGAGTACTAACCCTAGACTTTCATCATATTATATTTTATTTCTTTTTGAAGTAAATTGAAATTATTTTAGATAATGAAATAAACGAAGTACTTTCATCTTTCTATTATTAAGTCATTTTTTCCTTTTTTTTTTCGATAATATTTTTTAAGTTTGATTATTATTGTATATAGGTAGTTAGTGTATCAGACCATACAGTTAGTATAATGCGCTGGGTACGGATCACCCTCCCCTACACCCCGTGAGGTGGTAGAGTTCCATAACACTCTAATACTATTATTGGTACACCGGCTTGTGTTCCTGTTAGATGTCAACCCTTTACTCCTTCCTTCTGTGTAATTAGTGAAGTAAAAGCTACCTAGTAAAGTGATAAGTCTTAAATCATATAATATTGGAAGTCAATAAGAGGAAACAATAACAAAATCAGAGGACAATTTAAATTTGACTACATAATCAATGACTGGTAACACTCACTAGACTCACTAGAGAGTTAAATGAATGATTATAATAAATAAATATTTCAGACTTGTCACCTTCCAATTTTAATTACTATTATTAAAGGTATAAAGTTATTCCGGCCAAATCCCTTTTGGCCTCTATTAATTCTCTTTCGAATCAGTTCATTATTGAAATTCTCAAATGACGGCACTAATTCGAATATTTAGGAACCTATTTAAATATTCAGCGATCTGCTGAAATATAAACTTAAAATATCAAGTACGGGGAAAAGAATATTACTTTTTATATTCTAAATACGGTGTAAAGAATGAAATAATTTACGTATAGTTTATTCTTCACAAAGGGGGAATTAATTATAAAAAGGAAAAAAGGGATATTAATAATCTAATGTAACATAATGAATATTCTAATTTATTTTTATAAGTTTGAGGAAAATTTTCATGAAAATTAATATTTAGATATGTTTAATGCAGCATAAATGCAATAATTTATACGGAAAATAATGTGATTAGAAACATTTATAGCTATATGTATTTATTCAAAATTGAAAAAAAAAAAAAATTGAGAATCGTGAAATTAATTTTAAATTATGTTTATAACCCAATGTAATATAGGAGCAGGTATAGAATTGAACCTGCTCCTATTTTCAATTGGAATTCTATACACAATTCTGTAGATAATACATTCTAAATACTGACATATAGTACACTCTTCCGAAAAGAATTTAATACTTTTTTCACTGTTAATAAATTTATTTTCCTAGTGAAGATTCAGATGTTACATTTTATTGACAGTCTCACAAACACAGTAAAACTCTCATGAAAATCTCATAACTTTATAATTCAATTCACCGAGTTTCAGTCGTAGATAATCTGTGTCCAGATGTATTCAGAGTTCTGCAAACATGTCATCCTAACTTATTTCCAATGCCGCAAATCCTATGAATAATGCAGTCCGAAACTGGAGTCCGTATTGGATCCATTTTGAAGAATTTTGTAATGTTTCGATCTGGATACCAATGAAGTGAAAGGAAAGAGGAACTTATTTATTATGTACAAAATGATGATTTAAAATTGATGATGAATTCCTCTAAGCCATTTCATGTTTAATTCCTTGTGCCAATATATATATTTTTTTCAAAATATATCTTGATACTCATGCAGATATTTCATATTATACTTAAGACTAGATTGCGGATTATTAGAGTAATAATTAACAAATTGTTGTTTTAAAATTCTTGTCATATTATGACCACACCTTACAGCATTTCATTTAATATGAAGCTTTTACCACTCAGGGCAATACAGTATATCAGTTAAAGATTAATTTATACATGTTCAAAACTATGAAAATAGAATGATTTTACACAGATTTGTGTAGCAAACTGCAGACATTCATTGAGCAGCATGGTAGGGCACTAGAGGTCATCACAATTTCTTGCTACCACGTTTTAATCGAATAAAAACAAATAGCCACATTCTTAACTGCACTGGTAAAATTAGGAACCCTGTACCTGAAGACTTGAAATATCATTTTTACTATTAGTTCATTTTCACGTCATTTAAAAGTATATTAATTTTGTTGTCTAGTTTGCAGGAATAAGGCTTTGTTGTTAGATCTACGTTTATTGAAAGATTAACATGTATTCATTTGCATTATTCGATTGCCATGAAGAAAATATGAATAGTTATGTACGTTATACATTCTTTTAACTAGGTTGCCCGTGAAGCCTAGTACTTTTCCGGGTCTGTAGCATTCAAAATTTACTGTATGAACTAATAGTAGAGGTATGTTCACTGTTCAGGGAAATAAAAGACCTGATGCATATGTCAAAATTATAATTAAAACATGGAATCTAATTTTTACCATTGAAATATATTCATTGTGGAGAAAAAATATATGGCAAATTTTTAATAATAACTGATTGAAAGTATTATTATGTTCGCATCTGTTAATATTGATGCTGTACCCTAACTAACAATTAATCCAATAGTACTGTACAGTTTAATAATTAGTAACATTTGGTCCCATTTAATACCATTTGGTCGCATTCTCTGCCTACAAATGAGATAACAACAAATAATGTTTCATCTCGAATTCTACTGAAAAAATAGACGTGGCCGAAATATGTCATTACAGCTTAAATAGAAGTACGGTAATTAATTAGCACTCTGAAGAATTACGAAAACAGTTTTCTATCTTTAGGAGAGAGTTTTTTAGTGTTTGTAATTACTGAATAAAAACAATGGAGAGCTTAAATACAGACGAAGAGAGACAATTTATTGTATTGTAATATTTAATGTTGAAGCATATTGCGGAAATTGGTAACGAAAATTATGGTATAAACTATTCTCTAAAAATTCTATACAATCATATTGTAGACAAAATTGGAAAAAATATTTACTATAAAATATTTCAATTTCATTAATATAGGTAATATTTCACCATTACGATTTTTGTTATTATTATTTAATAATAAAAATATGAATTTTTTTCTGGATATAAAATGCCTTGTATTGATATTTTTAATACTTTCCTGCAATATCATATTGATCATAGACAATAGAATTAATATCATACAGAAAGGAATAATATTACTCAGCTGTTTCACGGATTCTTTGGAATGAAACAGTTACAGTCAGTTAAATCCTTTAATGTAAACAGAATCTATGGAAAAAGAAGAATAATTTCTGTTTATTTTTTTATTTTTTTTCAATCATATTAATGAGAATGAAGCGTTTCACTGATATTCATGAGATCCTCCAAAACTCTTCCCAATTGACGTAATTCCATTGTAAAAAAAAGGATGGTATCTGCTAACAAAGTTAATAAAAAATAGAATTAAATAATATTTATTGTTTTAGAGTCGCACATTCAAAATGAAATAAATAAAATATATAAATACCTAATACTAATAGAATGGAGATTTTTGAAATAAACATAAATAGTTATCCATGATGAAGATATTTCTATGTTTCTATTCAGTGAGGGATAATAGAATCATCTGTTTGAGATATTGAATCGAAAGAGATTGCGAAGAATAAAATTATTTAAAGGGGGATTCAAAGAACAAACTCCATATCTCAATAATGCTCATGAATTCAGAAAAGTAACCACGAACAGAAAATATGAATTATTCATACAACATTTGTATGGAATATTTTCTTTTATTCCATTGATTCAGTATGACTTAACATGAACAGTAATTATTGTTTATATTACTAAGCAATATTGTTTATTGTTTACTAATTATTATTTATTCATCTCATCTGGGAATAATTTTTTTCAATGGAAATTCCTATTTCGTTTTAAAATGCAACAGACCCGACTGAAAATGCTCCCGTTGATAATTACTACTGATCATAAGAACTTATTGAAAATCATTTCAATATATATTTATTTTCGATATTGATCCAATCTTGACAAATATTAATAATGAAGATTCGCGAAAATCATTTCTTATTAATTATGTAATTATTTATTAATTCCAGATAACTGGTTTTGTATGATACAAGAACTCTTTAAGGGTTCAGGTTATTGTGGTTGAGAAGTATAAATCATAAAGTAATGTTTACAAGTTTCGAAATCCCAAACATCCAACTGAATCTCATTACGAATCCTAATTTAAATCAAAGAATGTGACTCTCATTCAAAGTGACTGCAGTTCCTAAATTGCATTCCCTGACCTATGAAACAACGAAAAATTACTGTTGGTACAGGAGATTTACTGCTTTGTAAGGAATTATTGAATTGGATACAAAATTTGCCTATTTGATTAACAGATTCATTTACATAATTCATTCTCAATAAACATATAAAAAAATCATAAATATTATCATATAATATGTACTGAACTACCCAGCAAGCCATATCCAAAAATTATGAAATGAATTACCGATATGTCTACTTTCGGTCAAGAGGCACACAGAGAACAGGTTGAGGAGAATTTAATTAAGTTACTTTCTATTATGATATTGGTAGATTGGAGGAAATCTAGTTACAAGGAGTGACGTACATTCACTGTAAAATATAATAGTTGAGCAGTGAAAAATAAGTACAACGTCCATGACAGTATGACTCAAATTACGTAACTGTACGTAAGTTGAGTTGTTCATAAGATATTTTCATATATTATTATTTTGAATTATTACATCAGAATTATTATTATTGTCATTATCAAGACAAATGCTTGACAGTGTATCGTCGAGTAAGTAATTCATAGTTTATACATAGTCATTGTGATAATAGTCTGATTTCAATTTCATGGAACTATGGCACAGATTTTCATGATTTCAAACGAAATTTTTTTTGACCTTAATTTTAAGATTCAATTGGGTTTTTGAGTTGATTCTATGCATTCAGAATATATAATTCAATTATTTCAATTTGTATGCCATGAAATAAAACTAAATTCTGAATAAATTCTTGTACTTTGTATAAATTAGTTGATGTTATTTCGTATTAATGTGTGAACTTTTGTAATATCTTGATTTGATTTGAATTATCGTATCCAATAATCTACAGAAACAGACATAGAGATAAATAATGTATTCCAAAATCTTAATATTAGTTACAAATCAGTCTGAAACTTCAAGCAATATTAAGCATCTTGATGAACTAATTATAAAGTTATGTTAATTTAGAAAGTGTAGCTCAAGAATAATATCTTAATTTCAAAAATATTAACTTATACCTAACACCGGACTGGTACCTTCAGATGCCATTTACAGTAATGGAAAACGATATAATGAACAGTATTTTAAATTATATTTTAGAATACGATGATGCCCTTCCAAATCCTATAGCATTTGTTCATTCAAATGATCTTCATTGCAATTGGAATGTCATGATTATTTCAATTACTCAAATCAAATCTCATTGATCATCTGCATATAACATTATCGCCTGCATCAAACTTAATGCTTACAATGAAAATTATTAATTACTCTTATTGCTAAAATATTTTCACTAATACTCCATAATTAACTAACAACTAACAATTGTAAATATGTAGATATTGTATGAATATTCTTCATTGTAAGAATTCATCCCAAAAGGAATGTTATTTCTATTGTCGATAAAAGCAGACTTTGTATGAGAGTTCTGCACCGTGAGAATTCATCCCTAATGGAGTATTACTTGGACCCATGGTCCCACTCTCAGAGATGACATACTTTGATATTCACGATTTTTATTACAATATGAAAGGGATTGAAAGATGATTTGTATACTTTTTTCCCTTCAAAGGTGCTTCCAGCTTGCTTAGCAAGAAAGTAATTCACTAACCATTTCATCTCGACTGCCATAACTTTGTAAGAGAAAATTGAAGCTGGAAACCCTACAAAGAATTAACCTGAATCAAAAGCTAAAAAAATTCACCTGAAACAAAAGCAACAAAGAATTAATCTTAATCAAAAGCCACCAAAAATTCACTTGAAACAAAAGCAACAAAGAATTAATCTGAATCTAAAGCAACAGAAAAGCTACTTGAATCAAAGTGAAATGAAAATGAAGCTAATTTAAAAGCATCTCAGAAGTATTTTCATATCATCGCACCGTTATGAATTTATTATCAAAGGATTTGGGGATAAAATTGACATCTTCAGTTTTATAAAATTTCACATTAATATGCTCAGTTGCGCTCTTTTCAGCTCGTGAAATGGTGAAGTGTTCTACGTGAGATTGTAATATATAAAATGTGATAAATGGTTACTGATCTGCGAATTTAGTATAATCCAATTTCTATGAAATAATTCATAGTGTTCTTGTGCATTATTCATTTAGTTGAAGGAAAGATTAAAAAATTGACCCTTTAGCGGGCAAGTATCACTCGAGTGATACACCATTACTTTTCGTTCATTATTTTTCTTGCATGTTTAGCTTTCAGTATATTGTATTAATAAACCACAGACAATAACTTACATCCTTGTGCTCCAAATAAAAATTCGAAGGAAAAGAAATATCTTGAAAAGTTTAAAACTATGACATACTAAAAATTTAGACCAATCTGATGAGTTTCTCGGTAAGTGCACGTTAACACTATCCTTTACATACTTTTAGGTACTGTAGATTCACGGTTGGGAAGATGGATGCCCACTTTCATTGATTCTCTTATATCTTGAAAAATGCTCGATAATTTCGTTTAAAAATCGCTTGAGGCATAGCCTAATACATTAAGACAATGTGTAAGAAAATTCTAGTTACTAATCATTTTGTGGAGTGTAATCTTCTTAACTATATTTAAGGAAAGTACACCTTTTTGGTATCGAGAAAAAAAATGATATAGAGAAATAATTGAATTCTTCACCGATTGAAAAATATATTGTATTTGCTAAATATAGATTCGAAGTTGAATTGAGAAGTACAATCATATACATATGTAGTTAAGTAATTCCACCAGGAAATTTGAATCATGGAAAATTTCAGTATTTTTTCCCTTCAATATTAGGTAACATAATAAGATAGAAAGCATTTATTATTTGTTATATATCTATTATTGGTTATTTTTATTGGTTGCTGGTCATTTATTTCTCGCCATTTGTTCTCCAAACCATTTGAGCATCGATCAATTGATGTCTGGCCAAGAAACTGGAGTTAATTTATTGTATAATTGAATATTCTAGAAAAAAGAAATGTTCATTTCACAGCTCGTAAATAATATATTATATCGATATATTAAAGTTGAAATTGAAGTTCATGACTAAGAAAATAAATTATTCGTAGCAATATCATTAGAAGTGGAATTTCAAAAATTTCTAATTTCAGAATCAATATTATTTCATCGCCTTAAGTTATAAATAAGAACAAAATAAGTCTTTAGAAGTTATTGAATCAAAATATTTTCTTTTAACAAGCTCTCTTTTATCTCAGAGATTCATATTGTTTGGCCATGTTCGTGACATCAGTCTTCTTAAAGTCTTCTGTGCGCAAGGACTTCAGCAGCACAAAGATGTTAGGAAAATATTCTTTTTAATGTCTAAATTATTGTGATATATTCATTTTGTACATGTATGATTTTATATATTATACAGTTCTTTTTTTATATGAATATTTTTTGTTCGTATTTGAGATACAGATTCAACTGAATATTCACGACTATACATAATATTATATTAAACTACAATAACATATTCATTTCTATATAAGAAAATTAAATTAAATTTATACCATGATTTGATATATAGACTGTTCATATTGATTCCTTTTTCAAATGCTATAAGATTTTTTTACTCTTCCATAATTATATTTATCATATCCTTTTAAAATAAATATGAAATAAAATTTAAATAACATTACTCAGTTGTTCCATGAAAGTTTTGCAATGAAATGATTGCAGAACTATTCAGTAAAATGCACATCCGTTTACTAAAACTAAATCTATGGAATAAGAAATTAAACGTGTATTATATGTACATTTCGGACAAAAATTTTGTAATTTTTTTTAATAATATAATAATAATAATGTGAAATTTATATAATAAAGTGTACACTAAAATCAGAACTAAAACCCATCCTAATTAGCGTAATTCCATTGTAAAAACCTGTGATTAGTAACTGGTAACAATGCTAGTAACGACAATAGAAAAAACATCTATTGTTTTAGGGTCGTGCATTCAAATGGATATGTATAGAATAAAAATAAAGATTTAATACTAATGCAATTAATAGTTATCCACAGTGAACATATTTCTATCTCTATTCACTGAAGGATTATGGAAATATTTTTATCTGATATTAAATGAAAAGAGATTGGAACGAATAACAATATTTAATGAGGAATTCAAAGAACAAACTCATGATCCTCATTAGTGCTCATTAATTCTTAAATGCTACTATGAGCAGAAAAACTGAAACGAAAATATTGCAACCATCTGATTATTCATAAGAAATTTGTGTGTTGCATTATTTATTTTTATTCCATCGATTCAGTTAGACTTAAACACAAATATTTATTATTGTTAAATGTTAATTCATCTTATATAAAATTGATATTTCTTGGAAAACCCAATATTATTTTTCAATGTAGCAGACCGCTTTCAATTTCTTTCTCAATAAAATTAAACACTACGATGCAGGAAAAGTTCATTCTATAAATCATATAAATTTATTCTGTAGTATTGTCAAATTTAATATTTATGGTATTGTTTTTGAGAAGTGAAAAAAATGATCAAAAGTTTACGTTTCGAAATCACTAACATCTAACTGAATTTCATTTCAAATTCTAATCTAAGTCAAAGAATGTGACTCTCATTCAAAGTGACTGCAGTTCCACAGTCTACACCTAAATTGCATTCTCTGTCCTATGAAACACCGGGAAATTAACTGTTGGTGTAAGAGATCTAATGCTGTGCAAGTATTCAATTAATTGAATTCAAAATTTGCCAATTTGATTAACAAACACAATTAATTTTCATAGAATTATACTAATAACATAATTACTAAATTACTCAGCTAACCATTTCCAAAAATAGTTACATGAATTTCTGCTAGGCATAATTTCCTATATGTCTATTTTCAGTACATAGGCACACAGAGAACAGGTTGAGAAAAATAGAATTAGGTTACTGCTCATCATGAGATCGGAAGGCTGGAGGAAATTTAGTAGCATGGATAAATTGGAACTCATGGAGGAAATTGGCCCATGTAAAATATAATATATAGTTAGGCAGTGATGTTTGGAGTCAACGTCCATGAAATCTTTATACATTTCAAATAAATTTCAAAAGTTTACATAATTTTTTTCCTATTTTTAACATTAATGTGTTTAACTCTGTAATATCTTCACTTGATTTGAATTGTCTTATCCAAATAATCTACAGAAGTTGCCGTGAAGATAAAATAATGTATTCCAAAATCTTAATATTAATTGCAAATCAGTCTGAAACTTGACTTAATATTTAGCATATTGATGAACTAATTATAAAGTTATTGAGATAATTTAGAAGGTGTAGCACAATAATAATGTGTTAACTTCAGAAATACTTACTATTATTCCAAATACCGGACTGGTACCTCCAAATGTCTTTTCCAAAAATGGAAATTATACAATAAACACTAATTTAAATTGAAATTTAGATACGATGATAAACTTTCAAATTCTATTGTATTTGATCATTCAATGTTTTTCCGTTACAATAGGCAAAATATTTCCGTAGCATATACATGACACCGTGAAACTCATTACCTTTGCAGAATGCGGGAGGTTCCATGCCCAGTGACCTGCCGGTAGAATTTGTGGAGTGACCCGGTCAAAGGTCAAGGACATGGTCTTTTATAACTCAAAAAGTATTGAACTATATTGCATGAAACTTGGTAGGAAGAATGGTCAATATACAGGAACAATTTTGTTATATTTTGGTTGCGATCGGGTCAAAGGTCAAAGATCAATGTCAAGGCCATTTGTAACTGAATAACTTAAAAAGTATTCAACAAAATTGTCTGAAATATGATGGGAGGATTGGGCAATGTCCAAGAACAATATGGTCTATTTTGGAAGTGATCCGGTCAAAGGTCAAGGTCAAGGTAATTTATAACTCATTTACTCAAAAAGTATTAAACCATATTGCATAAAACTTGGTGGGACGATTGGTCACTATCCAGTCACCAGTTTATCAGATTTTGGTAGCAAACGGATAAGCAGTGGAGAAGGTATGCGCTCTACCGAGTGCACGTAATCTAGTTACTTGTATTTTCCTCACAACAATTGGTTCATTATCTCTGGTTTGAATCATTAGATGACTGATGATAAATAAACAGAGAAGCTTATCTGTGATAATTTGAAGCATCCATCATATCTTGTTGCACCTATGCTACCTGCTATATCCTGATACTTTCATGACTCTATTCTACCTTGTTATATAAATTCTACCTCGTTGTATCTTTGATACCTTGTTATATTCATTCCACATTGTTGTATCTGTGATACATTGTTGTATATATGGAACTTTAGTAGGGAGACACTTTTCTGTACTGAAATCAAAACTCCGTCAGTTACAAAAAGCTATTTCCCATATTATTGTGTGTGTAAACTTGATGAGTTGTTCTTTCATAACATCTTGTAATTTACAATGGGTGACCATTTCAGATTTTCAGAAAATTTAACTTCTTTAGTTATTTATATTTTTTCATATATAAACCTATTATTCAATATTCTGTCGATTATTAATTTGAATTTTCCAATATATATAGAGAAACTACGATCAAAATATTTCCAATTCATTTTCATCCTTTTGTGAGAAAAAAATGAAAGTCTTGTCCTCACTGGAAGAAACTACAACAACTCGTTCTCATGTTGCTTTTTCTCTGATATTTCTCCAGGGGCTCATTAAATATATTGCCAAGTGTTTTGGTGCAGACCTATTATATTTCATGCGAAAATGTCCCCCGGCAAACCGAATTGTGCGGCTTTCGATGCATGAAATTTACTGCTATCGATTGGAGAGGCGTAGTTCTTCGAAAGGTATGAAGATTCGAAGCTCAGGTGGGCTTTGAAGTATTTGGAGATCTTGTGTGGGTTTTACAATTCAAGTGATTTCAAACATTTATTTAAATTATAGAACTCATTAAAATTTGTGTAGTTGGGCAACAAATTGTTTTTAAGGCAGGTTTTTTTGAACAGACGATGAGCTTTTGCTTCAACTATTTTCAGTAAGGACTAGTAGTTTTTGTTAATTTACTTAAATATTGTTGTAATGAATAAACAATATTAAACAATACCAAAGAAAAAAATTTCTTAAATAAAAAATATCACAGTTGTGGTTACCATAACCCTAAAGAGCCTGAGCTTGGCGTGTGTTTTCTGAGTATTTTCTTTTTGAATTAATTACCTAAAATATACCAAACATATTTTTCTTCTTAAAAGTTAGATAATAATTAATAAGTATCGGCGTAAATCAACGTAAATCACGGAAATTAATTATAATGTGGTGACGTGTGGCAACGTAGTTTAGCACAGCTTGGTACCCGTTAAACTCACATCAGTGAATACGCTTTCATGAAGAACGCATACTTGTGCGAGAAACATACCCTCTCTTCCACCCAATCACAGCTCTGCTCTCTCAATTGGCAATGTCTTATATATCTATGTATTTATTTCTCTTTATATGATCAATATTTTTACTTGAAATTTGGTACACATAAGTCTAGAATACTTAATAACAAATTGTAATAAATACAGTACTTAATGCTTATAAATGAGATATATGTTTTGTAAACACATAGTCAAGCCGTCCGATACCTTCTGAACGTCAAAATCATTAGGCTTAAGGTAAGTTTCTGCACTTTTTCTCATGAATTATAGCATACACATGTGTTTAACCGGTCGCCTCGGTCAAAATATTCCTATAATAACCCGCAAAAATTATAATTATCACTGGACTGATACTTCCTCTTAGGCCATAAATAGTTAAATCAATTTTCAATTTCATAAGATCTTTCAGAAAAAAAATTCAATTTTAGTTCCTTTCAAATATTAATAATTTCCAATTATTTTATACTTTCAAATTATTAATGTATACGTTCAAATTGTTAATTTATATGATAAAATTATTAATTTATTCGTTCAAAATATTAATTCATTCGCTCAAATTATTAATTAACACTAGAAATTAAGCTCATATATCAATGAAGTCCACAGTTGTATTACAGTTGTAGTCTTCATTTATTTCTCAAACAAACGACTCACTTCATCGTACATACGATAAACTGATGACTAGCTAATTAATTTCATTACTAATCTTCTTCTCAATTCATTGCGTGATCAACTACACTGATTAATTATCAACTAATTAACTAATTGTGATGAAAATTACTTCAGTGAGTTATTTGGTAGATAATCAGTCAGATGATGTAATATTATCTTTTTGTTGGTTCATCTCTAATAATTATATCCTTTTCACTCTGTGATGATAACAATAAATAATATAGATATTTTTAAAGAATATTGTTATTTAGAATGCAATAACAACATTCATGCATGGCTTGATTTTATAATTTACACGTGCGGTTTTCCGTAAAACGTGCGGTTAGATATTCTACCAATTGAAAAATAAAATAGAGGCTATTCAATATTGATATATTACTATAGTGAACACGTGCCGTCTAAGAGAACAACATTTTCAAAAGATTAATTTTATAGAAGTTAATAAATATTCAATGCTTTCAATCAATATTATCCCTTGCTCCGCGTTTAGAATGAATTCTAGTTAAAAAAAGAAATGAATTTTATTGAACTGGTATCAGAAAAATTTGGTAATAATCTCTTAAAGAAACTGGAGTGTGGTTGAACGCGATTCCCATACCATCATTGGGTACACAGCTCGATCCAGAGGTCCTGAGGGTAGCCATTGCTCTCAAAGTTGGTGCCAGAGTTTGTGAACCTCATTCTTGCCGCTGTGGTAGTGGGATGGATGTCAGAGGACTGCATGGCCTGTCTTGTTGGTACAGTTCTGGGCGTCACCCAAGACATGCAGCAATGAATGATGTGGTAAAACGGGCTTTGCCGAGAGCAGGACTCCCTTCAGTACTTGAGCCTCCTGGGCTTGACAGAGGTGATGGTAAACGCCCAGATGGTATTACTGTGTTTCCTTACATGAATGGAAAGAGTCTGATTTGGGATTGCACGTGTGTCGACACATTTGCCGAGACACACCTTAAAGTTTCCGCAGTTGAGGCCGGATCAGCTGCCGGGGCTGCGGAGAACCGTAAGCGTCAGAAATACTCCGCCCTTGGAGATGCATACATATTTGAGCCAATTGCTATAGAGACCACAGGAGCGTACGGTAGTACGACTTCCTTAATCATGAAATCCATAGGGAGACGCCTTGTTGAGACAACGAATGAACCAAGGCTGCCTGGTTCCAACAGCGAATGGCTCTTGCGATTCAGAGAGGAAATGCCTTCAGCATCCTCTCAGCCGCGAAGGAGAGGTTTTAGAGGGTCGGGTCCACCCCTTCAGGGAACTCAACCCCTCAATCGTAGTTCCTGAAGGAATTTCCTCTTCTGTAAAGATTTTATCCTTCTTGTTTTTGATGGAAAAATAATGTCTTTAAAAAAAAAAAAAATATTAGGTGCATCTCTACAGGGTAAAGGGTGCTTCACACATCACCGTGATTCGTCCGGGACGTCACTGGTCAGTGATTTTTCATCACTGAGGAGAGCCGGTACTGTGTGAATGTGTCCGTTGAAATTAATGTAACGATACATTTTTCTCACTGATACCGAATCACTGAGAGTAGAGTGACGGAGTCGGACCGGTGACATGCCAGACGGATCCCAGTGATGTGTGAAGCAGCCTTAAATGTGAAGAAACCTGAGTAGCTGACAATTTCCTCCAACCGAAGAATAGATATGCAGATAACTTACCCTAAGGACTACATTGTACTATAGACTCTCACTCTTCCTGTCATACACTATTAAGGCTTGTTCATACATATCCGGGACGTGTCCTCTCAGTGATATTCAGTGTTTTTATCACTGAGAGGATTCGGCACTGAGCCTGACATGTGTTGAGTGTGAACGTGTCCGTTGAAATTAAAGTAACGATATATATTTTCACTGAAACTGAATCACTGAGAAAACACGAATCAGCCACGCAACGGATAGAACACTGATGTGTGTGAACAGTCCTTTAATCGTGTATATTTATCCCAGAGGGACACATTGTCCTTGAGTGGGATTGTTAATCCTCTGTAAGACTGCTGAGTAAATTGAGCTATAATTACTAAACTACTGAAGATGCTTCATACGAGATAATTTATTCGTATGTTACTCGATCATCTAGATTGGGTCGGTTTGGTCATGTAAGAGAAAAGAATACACTGTAATATTGTTATATTTTAGATTGTTGTTTCAATCGGTGTCCATGGCAGCTGGATCATGGATATCATTTGAAAAGACGAATTGGAATATAAAATTACAATTTGTTTGTCATATGATCGGAAATTAGAACTGTTCGAAGATTTGTTACTTACCGGAATAATATCATGAGTTATGTATTGACGCCATAACAATTTATTCATTGGGAGTATTCTTTAATTTAATGTCATGCGATTGAGAATAAATTATATTTAAAACAAGTAAATTGAATGCCTGTTGTTTGAATAGGATCTCAACTTTCCGAAGACGAAATTCAATTTGGTTTTCTCTCATTTAATAATATGTGGTGTGGTTTTGGTTATAGGCTAAATCAAGGTAATAACAACGTGAGACATCTTTTTAATAAGATCTTTTATTGAACATCAATTTAGATACAGAGTAGAAATCTATGCAGAGTAAACTTTTAAAAAGATGTAATACTAATACAGAAGGAAGTCTGAAGAAAACACTACCGTAGCGTGGATCACCTGATTGAAGAGTGAACATCATTGTTGTTTTGTACAGACCTTTCTCATACGCTTATGTATATGATTCTTGAAGGATATAGAATCAGAGTTTACAATGCCATGGTCACATCACGTACGCTTAGCGAAAACTGTGAGAGTCGTGTTAAAGGATTTCAATGCATGTTTTAGAGGACCTGATTAAGGCATGCACTCAATATAGAATTAGTTCTAATTATTATCCTGAATTGGTTTACCAAATTACCATGCTATAATTTCATGACGTTTATTGATTATGAGAAAAGTGTTCGATCTAGTCTTCTATTATTGACGAATATTGAATCGTTTAACTGGAATCCTAATTTCAAATATGAGTAGTACAAAATGTAAATCTAAAATGTTAGAACTCTAAAGACTTAATAATAAAATTGAAATTGTGTTACTAGGAGAGTTTTATCTACTATTTTGATATTCAAACTTGATAGCAAAGACGTACGTTATTAGGAAGATTATCAATATCAAATATGGCAATATGCTTGCAAAAACTAATAAAATGTGAAGCTGAAAACTTGCGATGTATAACATTTGTATTTTATTGTTATTTTGTATAATGTATTGAATTTTATTTTTAAACATTATGATTTTTGAACAGCAGTTAATATTACATTCTACCATATATTTTCAGTAGCGTCAACGCGGGCATGGCTCCGCACTTAATGAACAAGTCCAATTATCTCTGAAACTATTGCAGATAGAGAAGATTTGTAAGATGCAAAAGAAAGAAGTAGTCACTTATTTTATACAAACATACACACAGAACGGCTTATCTCTATGACTAATGGGTTGATAGTTATTCAACTTTTTCTAAAAATAATGCTACCCTAGCAAACAGGGCATTAATTCCGCACCATTCAGGGCATTATCCCGCACTGTGGGGTAATGCCATGCATTGCAGGTTAATTGCCTGCACCGCTAATAATTTGAAAACTAATAGATCAATCCAAATTTGGATTACAACATCATAAAAAGTAGCTTCTTAACTCTTAGAAACAATGTTAAAAGTACTCTAGTACAACACTTGGAAATAGCGTCATGTGTTTGAACAAGTAACACCTATGAAAGTTAAGAGGCTGAATATTGAGCCACCTGAAAATATAATATTGAGCCACCTCAATATTGAGCCACCTGAAAATATTTAATCGCGCATAATTTACTATTACGAAAAAGTTATAAGTTAAACTATACTTTAAATGTTGCACAAACATCAGTAAATAGTTTAAGTTCATTCCTGTGAAGTCAGATTCACGTTAGAGACAAGAGTTTATTTTATATTACGTTTTTGGTTGATGCATAAATACTCCTACATAATAAAAGTTTAGGCGGGCATCTTTTCGAAAATACACTACACACTGTATGTACACACCCTACACACTTTGTATACACTCTACACACTGTATGTATACACGCTACACAATTATCTATGGTTATTATATCTTATCATGCTGAAAATTAAACATTTTATTGTACTGTAAAAGTGCGGGATGATAGCCTGCATATTTTTTTCATGCCAGGCAAAACCTCGCACTACTTTGTTGCCAATTATTGGCATACCTGAAACAAAAAAAGTAGGTAGTATATTAAAGAACCCTAATTAACCTATAAAATGTCACAAACGTGAACAAATTTGATTGAGAATTGTGGATTCTGCAGCAAATTTAGCAGAATTATCTGATTTTACGAATGCAAATGTTTGGTGCATAATTTTATAGTGTCCTATTTAAAAAATATTTTAAAATACTTACCGAAACCTAACATGGATGATATTATTTGTCCTAAGGGTTGTAAACCTGTTCTTCACAATGCCGTAAACAGATATATAAATTTCCAAAAGGTTTTGGAGATAAAGGGGGTGCGGGGTAATGCCCTCACATTCCAGGTGCGGGGGAATTACCCGCGTTGACGCAATATTGAATTTGATATTAATTATTCGCATAATTAATATTACACATTACATATTATAGATAGCACAATGTTATCATTTATAATTGCTCATACCACATAAATCATATTACAATATCATCATTAATACTTCACATTTTTAATTGTGTAACAGTGTTAGGCTAGTTTAACACCTCTAAGTTATATTGTAGGACTACCTGAAACAGCTTCCTTGATATCTCATTCACAAAAAAAGTGATGGTTGGGCCAACGAAGATTGAATGAATCTCACCCTTCTCAGTCTTCTATGTCCCACATTAAATATTTTTCGCTCTGGGTATGCACTATACACATTGCACATATAGTTTAATAAAATACCTATCAACTGATATTATTGGTGTACATCACATTTTACAGAATACCTATTCACTACATCAATCTAATGTTATATTAATTAATTTTTATTTCGATTGACCATCTTTTCGTTTCATAGACTTATGTGTAACTTTATCTTGTTTTAGGGCTCCGATCTTTAATAATATAATACAATACAAAATAAAGAATTAATTTCATTAATTGTATACTTTTTCTTACATGAATGGATAAGAGGAACTGTCCTATAACTTGGAACTTCCACATTATTCTTTGACCACAAAAAGCCGCGAATAATTTTCTAGCCCATTTGACAGACATTCATGTTAGACGAAGCGTGTAGAAATTACAGTAAAACTTATCAAATTAGTGGTCAGAGTCTATAGAAAAGAACATTGAAAACATTACAGTCGGAAGGAACATAATTACTAATTATCATCATTGATAGTGATTTTTACTACTTTTGACAGTAAGGAAATTATAGTGGGACCATGAAGATCATGGTGGGCATTAGAAGATTATGGTGGGTTGTAGAAGATCATAGTGGGTCATAGCAGATTATGGTGGTAGCGAAGAAAAGAATAGAGAGGGAATAAGAAGGTTAGAATAGGGGGTTAAATATGATTAGGAGGAGATAATAGAAGATCAGGGGGGATTAAAGTTAATCTTCTGCACCCCAACCATAATTTTCCATTTTATTCTTCTTAGCACTCATCACAATTGCATTTCTCAGAGACATTCTCTGGTAAGTTATGGAATATCATCGCCTTCAAACTACCTAACTATTGCTCATATCATTGAGCAACTTTGAAAGTGCAGTATTGTAATGAGGTACGTTAGGTTAGAATAAACAGAAATGCGTAACAAAACATTTGAGTATGAGGAATAGTAACCACCCCAGCCGCATCTGGAATTGAAGTGAAGAAAGCAGTCAGTATTTTCTGCCTCTTTGGTTCTTACTTTAAGTTCTTTGACATCATAATTATGTACTTCAAGGCAGCTATGTCCTAAAGGGCTTGCACGCTTCTCATCAAGTGATGATCACAAATACTGTATTTTATTAGACGCAAGAAGGATTAAAATAAATGTGTTTTAATTCAGAGACTCCAATTCTAATTAACACATAGTAAAAACTTCCCGTTCATTCAAACAGTCATGGTTAATTAGTCACATTTTCTTTATAAATGTTAGATATTGGTATCTATTTCATTAGAACTCTAGAATTTGGATCTCAGGACGACCTTTGGAGAAAATAATAGGTATAGTTCCGATAGTTGATAGATTTGGATACCTGAGCTCCATTACTTTTTGAGATGTTTAGGATGGTTCTCTTTTTCTTAAGTTAGTAGTTTTGAAAAGTCAGTTACTTTATAATTTGGATAACTCAGTACGGTGTCTCTTGATATCATATACCTTAAGTCGATTTTCAATAGGTTATCTAGTACTAAATAGCAATTAAATTAGTCTCATTTAACGTAAATATTTTTTCATTGAAATTAATGGTCTAGAAACATTATGCAATAAAAAATATTTATATTATGACCATTTATTTGGAAAGAAAACAAAATTGTGACTATTTTTATACAGATTTTTGTAAAATGTTCTTTATTGTATTTTATAGCATCAAGTACGACTTATTTTAAATTTCTTATCTCTGAATATTCTTTAAGGCGAGCCCATTTACTTTAATCCTTTTTTTCAAAAATGCTTTGTTTGAATTATTTTTTCATTATTCGACCTCATTCCGAATTATCTTTGTCACGTAGGCACTATTACGTATTTCTTTAAAGCTTTTCTTATGTAAGATTATTCAATATAAGCGATTCGGTGTAAGTCTGGTAAAATGTGTTCACTGCCCTGCCGGAAGATTTTTAGTGACCAAGTTGTTTTTTCTGTCTATTTTAGTAAATATAGATAATATTTTAAAGTAAATGTCATAATTTCAAACCTTGTCATTAGGATCTGTTATCCCTACCATATTTGCTCCTTTTTTATTGTGATTTTTCATTTAAAGGTTTATTATCCGAAATTTTTCAATTTGATTGCTATTGAAACAAAACAAAAAATGAAGATATATAAATTCAGATAATCATTCAAAATGGTTAGTAAAAAATATACTTTTATGTTTTTCTAATAGGGTTAAAAGAGGTTATTGTCATTTGAGCATAACGCCTAATATAAATACATAATATAACTGTTATACAAATAATTTTACTATATATATACTAAACTAAATTTGCTTTTATAATATTTTGAATATCATTAGAATTCATCTCAACAAAGAGCATATTATATCATTGCTAATTGAGGTAATTTATTGTTTATGATTATTTCAATTTCTCGCATTAAATCCCTTTGATAATATGAATATTAATCTCTTGTATTTTGCGTCAACACTGATGATGACATTGAATATGATTAATGATTATTAATCACTCTAATCCACTGAAAATTTCTACAATACGTCCACTTCCCCTTTCATGTAAATTTTGTTTGTATATCAATGGAGTCTTCAATCCTAAACAGACGAAGGTGACGAATTCGTCTCATGATTTTCGATATTATTTAATCTGATATTTGTCTTGAGTGTAAATAGATATTGTATGCATGTTCTTCACATAAAGGGTTTATCCCTTGTGGAATATCATTTGTATCCTTTCTCAGAGACAATTTCTTAACTAGTCTCACTTTTTGTTGTAAAAAATTGAATTTGAAAGGTGTTCTATAATTTTTTACCATTTAAAAATATCTGCGTCGTTGAAATCATGAATTTCAATCAAAGCCACAATTTAGTTTTATATCATAACACTGCAACACTCTCTATTTGGCAAAGAAGCCTCTGACGATTTTTAAAAGAAACTTACTATTACGATAGGAATCCGTCCAAATTTAGGAAAACGTCCAAATTTAGTCAGTGACACTCATATATACTTTTCAAACTTTTTAAAACTCAGTTAACTACCCAATTGGATAATAACATATAATTCAATTTTCTAATATTATAAAAGTGATGAAAATTTTGATAATACTTTGTAAGCTAGCAGCATTTCAAGAACACGGTTGTATGTATAATTTCAACCGTGAAGTCTTGGTAAGAATTTTGAACACAGTTTCTCTGTACATCACCACGGTGTCAGCGCTAAATTACCCCCATATTTTCTATTCGCTAAGATGCATGTGAATATTACATGGATTTAGGTTCAGTATTTTGTTAATACCCAGCACCTTCAACATGAGAGAAAATGTTTCCTTAACTGTAATAAAATAATGAGTTTTCTCTTTAATGAAATATTCAATTATATGAATGAAGAACAGCCATACTGATAGAATATTCATAATCGGAAAAAATAACGGCTTTCTATTTTGTGAATATCATAAATAATTCATTTCATATTTAAAAACTTTCAAATGATTTATAAGAATATATTTAAATATGATGCTTGAATGATAATGAAATAATTCGATCGCTATTTCACTCCATTCTATTACGTAATCTTAACCAATAGATATGCTATTACTTACCAAAATAAAAAAACAATGTTAACTTCGTTCAATTTGTTTCTATAAGCATATGAGTTAATTTGAGTTAAAATTTATGTGTATCCCTGTGTACCTTTAAAAAAAATTCACGGAAGTTATTTCATTCCTCCGTCAGATATTAACTTCTTACCATGCAAACGAGTTCAAACTTCATACTTTTTCAATTTACAAAGTATACCATCGTCCAAATTAGTAGGCTGCGTACCGTCACTAATACTATTGCTAGGTAGAAAGTACTTCCATTTCGCTTAACAAGATAGTACATTACTAACCATTTCATCTCAACTGCCATAACTTAGTAAGAGAAAATTACAGCTTGAAGCTCTACAGAAAATTAACCTGAATAAGAAGCTATAAAGGAATTAACATAAGAAAAACAACATTGAATTAATTAGACCTTCTCAATTCACAACTTACAGGAAATGGGATAAAGCAAACAGCTCGTTTTACTATTTTTATTATTTTCATGTTAATTTTTTTGTATAGACATAAGAAAAACTTTGTATGGTCTATTTTCTTCCATTTACATTAAATATACAAAATTTCATCTTATATTTTCTCATATTTGGATTAAAATAGACTGAAATTTCAATTCAATATTAAATGAATGTTCAAATTAATTGTTGTTTTTATTGAAAAAATACACATTTCGAACGATAGAATTGTTAATATATTTTTTAAATTACATTTTAACAATTATCAAATAATAAGTTGCAATTATTTTCATTTGGAACAAAGATTCATATCATTATGAAATATCTTCTGAAATTAATAACATAATATCTATCTAGAATATAATAATAGGTTTTATATAGTTCTTAATTATTATGTGTTGCGGTAAGAGATCTGATCCCATAGGAATTTATTGATACTTTCTTTCCTATTATTGGAACCTTCACAAGCGCCATCTAGTATTTAACTTTGTCAAAGAAATTGAAAAGTCGTGTGCAGTGATATACTAAGGTAGGTACCTCTTACATTCTATTCTGTATTATTTTGTGACGTGTCTTCACTTACAAATAATTGCAGCCTTATCTTCGGTATATTACCATAAATGTTATGTGAATGAAAATTAGATATATTAATAAAATTACCCTTTGACTTTATCAAGATCTTTTAGCTACCATTATTTTCTAAATTGGCCAAACAGATGCTTGCTGTGAATCAAAATGGTGTTGTGACGGATCAAATCCACTTCAGAAAATTGATTTTCTGTCCTTCGAATGTTTGTTGAAAGATATTCCTTGAGAGCTACTTTGAAAGTACTAGGTACATCATTTCTTAAAATATTTACATCTCATCATATTGCAGTTTCAAATTTCTTCAGTAGAATTAGGAAATGAGAATGACTAGTATTTTTTTATTTTATTTCTATTTTGTCATTTCTCACTTGAAATGTGTATCAATGGTATCCAATAATTAATAGATCTACTAAAATCAAAACCTCAGCTAAACCATCAAGATTTTTTTTTATTAATATGATTAATTGTGGATTTTTGAATTCATTTAATAACCTAAATAGATTTATTGAATAAAATTTTCATTTTCATTTTAGAAGCAAACATTCAGAGTTTATTCATTTCACTTTGTATTGTTGAACCTGTAAAACTGTAACTAAATTCTACTCTATCTTAGTTTCATAAGAAATTTGGTGAAATAATAGATAGAAACTATTATCTTTTTATTTAATTATTCATTAAAAATAAATATAGCATAATATATATGATTTCTTTTGTTTGTTGAAAAAGTTTGATATTACTCATTTTAACTTCTTTATTAAAATTGAAATCGCTGACACATCATTTCTTGTATATAGGATCCATAATTTGATCTGTTTGTAACAATTATGCCATTTCATTGCATGACAATCTTTGCCATCAAAACATAGTACCATTTCCTGTATATTTCAAGTCACTACAATTTCACAAGCATTTGGTGTTTGTAATCCCAATGCACTCGGGACAGTAGGTATAGTCTAATTACTCTAATATAATCAGCACTGGATTACATGTCTAGAACATTATTGCACTTTGGTAAACTTAGGGAAGATTGCGTGGCACGGCTTGAAATTAAATCATAATCGACAAATATGATATTCTATTATTGAAAGTTAATGTATAGAATAAGTTACTTTCATTAAATAATATTGATATGAAATAGGTTATTCAAATTGAATTATATAGATGATAAGCTTGTTATTGGTAATATATTGTTTTATAATCTAGATTGATTTGTTAATGAAATTAAAAGTATATTTTTAAAGTAATTAAAGATGCTGATATTATTATTATGTTAATTTGGATTATTCCATAATTACGTTACATCTTAAAAAGTCTGTATTTTCACTCATGATTCAAAATGTAAAAATTATTTCTTATCATGATACAATAATAAATATATTCTAAGTATATTCTTTACATTTATTTAGCTAGGGTAAGTTCCGAATTATCGGTCAGTACTACATCTTCGGACATATAAGAAAAAACAATATAAAAATTGTAAGTATTAGATAGCACAGTGTAATAATAGTAATTTCTATATCGTTTTTTCTTATATGTTCGGAAGATGTAGTACTGACCAATAATTCGTAACTTATCCTATATATATTTTTTGAATATTTATTTATGAATTTGTATTTTTTAGCATGTATTTTTGAATATGTATTTCTTTTCTTTTACTATTGATACCCCATCAATTTTAATGGGGAATTACACTAGTATTGAATGTCCATCACTTCAAACTTAATTGGGATCAAATTTTCACTCTGAATTCATGTTATTTATACAGTGAAAGAATATCTGTAAATTTGTCGGTAGATCTCAGTTGATTAAAATTGATATCTTATTAATAATTTAGTTGATAATGATATGACAAATATATTTAAAACATAATCTGCGATTTGAGAATGTATTACCGATGAAAAAATATAAATTGAAATGATTTCACAAACTCGAATCACATTTTATTAGCAGAATGATTAGGTCCTATTGTGATGTAATTTCTGTAAAAAAAATAACTACGGAGGAGATTATGTCGATAATTTAATGACCCATTAGTAATTATTATTTTCTTCATTTTTTTCGGTATTTTATCAACTCCAGAAATCTTATATCTATGAAATATAATTCTTTTTGGCTATCTTATCAACACCTAATCTTCCAAAGCAGGAAGTATATAAGACTGTTTATGTACACTTTGTGTAGTTTGAAAACAGATACTGAATTCTTAGATTTTATGAGATTATGTATTATTTATTTCTTCAGAAGTGGGAGTACTAATTTAGTGTGATGCTTAAATAAGGTATTGCTCTATTTCTATTATTTGGTACCTGATTCAATTATCATTTATCAATTACTCAGGTAACTGGCTATATCGGATACTGTGTTATATCATCATTATATAATGGTAGTTATGCAGTTACTCTAATTTAAATTGCTTCATACTCTTCTATATATTTTGAATTATGAAATCATTTTTCAGCTGAATTATGTATGTATGTGATTATTATGCCAACCAATTGAGTAAAAATATTCATAATCTGTTTTAGTTCTACGTGTATAGATGATATAATTTAAAAATTCTTATGTGGATATTAGAGCACTAGTTAACACAAGTCTTGGAGGAAAATTACTATCGTTAATTCCGAATGCAATTATATCAATGTATTTTTACAGTTTGAACACTATGTATTAATTATAATTACTTTCAATTTAGTTCAAATTATAAATGTGAAAGGGGCTTAATTGAGTGTAATGAATGCACTATAAATTATTCTAATTTGGGTCAAAGGGGAAATTTCCAAAGTCATTTTGTAATGATGGCTTCTTCCTTGTTCTTGGATTTGATTTATCATATTCAAATTATTCATATTCACGTATAACATTTATAAAACATATTATTTGTAAGATTTTTTGTAAATCAATATTCAAATATAACAAATATGTGATGTTTTCTTGCATATAAAATGGGTTTTCAATATAAAATACATAATCAGAGTCTTGCAAGAAACAAGAAGACATTGTATCATTTTTCTGCAACCATAATTTTGATATGCGTACTTATTTGTATCAAGTGCTTCAGTGCATTGCATTTTACTGTACCAGCATTCAATTTTAAAATTAATAGTAAATATTTCAATGCACATATTCTAAGTGGCTCACACGTTGACAGAGCTTATAGGGTAAACATGAAACATATGAGTGTCACATACGAAACTATATAGCTTTTTCATCCAGTTCTCAATGGAGTTCATTTCAATGGTGAAATATGCTTTTTATTTCGTACCTTTTATCTTTTTCCAGTAATAGGTATATAGATTGATATTGTAATCAATAATTTAAATTTTCAATGAATATCCATGTATAGATTGAATCATCTGATAAAAAATTTCACTTAATATATTTTTTCATTAAATTCCATTATTTGTATTTCTTCAGAGAATTATTAAAATCATTACCAAATGCATTGAAGCTTTCCCATGCAAACCAACTGAGGGAATAATAATTGTGTGCAGTTTTCTTCGCTTCATAGTAAAATTAATAGCAATCGAATAGAGAGGCATTATTCGAAAGAGAAAAGAGAGAGAGAGATAGAGATTTTGAAAGGTCTGAAGTATCGCCTCATATATAAGATGTGCGATGCTATTAATATTGAAAACGAATTGCTAGCGAGGTTATTTCACGCGTGTTACCATTAACATAGAAAACTGATCTACAGGAAGATTCTTATCATGTATATACAATGATGAAATGTTCCGCTTAATTCCTTGGAAAATACCATTAGGATCTGGTTCGTGTTTTATTTGAAGTATGTAATATGATGATAACAAATATTAGGTAAGAAATAAAACTGGATGAAATTGAATTCTGGTGAAATTTGACCTTTTATCTGAAATCTGAATAGGAAATATGATTACTTTGACCATATGCCTTATGTGATATAGCATCTTATTATATGATATATGTATCATATTAGTGTTACATATAATAAATTAATATCAGCAATAAGTAAACTTCAATCATGACCGACTGTTCAGTGTTATCTAAAACTAAAGACTTGTAATATTAACTAACATTTAATTATTGAAATATATAATAAAGCACGGTATTCTATGATTAATGTACTTACATTTACCAATTGATCCTAACTAAGATTGATATCTAATAAATAATTTGCTTCATTAATTTTAATACAATACCTAAGATAATTTTCATTAATTAGTTAACTTTAACTTTAACACTGAGTAGCACATAGCGTTTGTAAATTGTCTCAATTAGAAGTTGAGTGACGTCATGATTATTAATGTGAATTATGATAAATTATAATTGTGTATGGTGTTGTATAGGAATACAATAGGCAGCACTAATGTATATTTTCAGTTGAGTTTGGTGCACAAAATGAACTAAATGTAAACAAAATTATGCATACGTAAATCTGTATATGGTATAGAGATGTGTTATATATATGCGCAATATAGCTATCTTATAAATAACATGATAATTTAGATAATATACAAATATTTTCCCATCATCTTTTCGTTGTTGAAGTCCTTTGTATTCCTAATTGAAAAGATGTCCGGAGAACACTGATGTCACGAACATGGTCAAACAATATGAATCTCTGAGATAAAAGGGAGCTTGGTTAAAAAGAATTTATTTTAATTTAATTATGTTATCATTTTTAATATAAAATATATCAGAGTTACAAGGGCTATAGCATTATGAACCTTAATAATATTGAATGACTCCAAAATATTCAATATGTCCATTTCTCTTAATAATGAAAGACGATGAAATTTTATGTATTTTTAAATGTATTTTTTTTTAAATTCAATTTAAATCTATTGAGATTATATCGAATATTTAGCTACTTTATTAGAACTTCAATTTCAATTTAAAGTATCGGTATATTTAATTACAAGTTTTGAAAATATCAATTATTGTTTTTCAAGAATGTTAAGTTATACTACTGACTACCATATGTTTCTTTTAACCATATACAAATACTATTGATAAATTTATAAAAATATCACAAAGGTCAAAGGATAATGTACCTTTTATTTTTACTACCCTCTTTTAGATAATTTCCCTAACAATCCATATTTGCTAAGCTGAATATTTCTATAAAAGCTGATATCCGATACCCGGTTAGTTACTCGCATTCTTTCCCTATATAATTTACAGTAGCCGATAGGAATTGGTAGAAATGATCCTTCCTTGCCACTACATGGTATCACTGATAAAAATAAACAACTCCAACTGATGCACCCAGGTGTTTCGAGTTCACAATTTGGCTTTGTATCTAAACCGCGACAATTTAGTGCATCAAACTATAGTTTGGTTGCACTGAAGTGCATCAGTTCGATGAACTTTAGTGTCTCAGCTACTATAAGTTTGCTGAAATGATGAGAACAATTTAACAATTTACCAAACTTATAGCTGAGACACTAAAGTGCATCGAACCGATGCACTTTAGTGGATCCAAACTATAGCTTGATGCACTAAAGTGTCTCGCTTTAGAGCCAAGCCATATAGGGTGAACTCAAATCATCTGGGTGCATCAGAATTTATCTGAATGTACAGTGACAAGTCCTTCCTACCTACAACACAGTACACTGAATAGATTAATCCAACCCACTACACAGTGCACTAAAAAGATCCTTCCAAGTCACTACATAGTACACTGAAAATGAATATGTGACAAAATCATAATTGTAAAAATTTAAACATTATTCTTAAAAAAATAACAACAGTATTCTCAGTTGGCTGTGTTTTTCATTCGTGCAAACCTATGCATTTGTACAGCTTTACTAATGTTGTTGAAGCAAACTAATGTCAATGGAATATTCTTGACTTCATGACTCGAAAGATTGCGCTTCTAATTTGAAATTCGTCGCACAATTTGCTGTATTAGGGAATCATTTCGGAAGCAGAAATCAATGTATCTTCCGAATCCTTTTTGTGGAATTATCTTACCGGTGATATATGTCTGCTTGATTTGAATACAACCTAATTTTTAAAAAAATAGCATATTTGTGATCAAGAGGGTGCAATATATCAAACTAATAAAATGTATTTCAATATAAAAGATATTACTATCATAATAGGAAATATTAATGAACCTTTTATTAACACTGCACCTTTTTAATTAAGTCTCAATCAACCAACTATTTGAATATTAACAATATGTTTTCAATTACAATAAAACTCCTGTATCATTGAATCTATGAAGTCCATCTTATATAATTAATTGAGTCCTGAGAAATGAACAGTTTTTCTATGCATTCTTTGACTCTCATATAATGAAGTAAAATCTATAAGGTGACCTAGCGATATTTCTACTGTACATATAATTCTTTATTAAGGAAAATGGATAATAATTATGCAATATAGTTATCATAATATCCTTTCTCTCTATCAAGATAAATTATCCACTTTTAACATAAATATACATTTTGGTTGTCCAATAAGGTTTTTCCTTTAGATTGACCAGTTTTAAAACAGATTTTAGGTAGGAGCAACCAATTATTTTCTGAATGAATTAGTGAAAGGTTCAGATTAATAATTTATTCATCTTCCAGCTAATATTTTATTCTCCAAAAGACTAATAATTAATTATTGACAGCATAGATCACCTTTGGCTAAGCCATCAGTCGGTGATATAACACTATGAATTTGGTTGTTCTCCAAACTTAATGACATAACATATTATGTTTAGGAAAATATATTGTATTGTATTGCATTTTAAATGGTACTAGTTTCATCTTAAATGTTTCCAAAAGCCCAATAACACTCTATTATTTCACCAACATGATTAAGTTACCAATACATAATTAGCGGTGAATATATATTAGCTTCAAATATACAGAAAGATGTTTGGAAATTTCTGGAAGCTGCCAAAGGAACGGAAATAAAACAAAACATTTGCAACAAAGTTTGGGGATAAGTTGAGAAATTCGTCAGCATGTCTGCAACTTTCCAATACTGGAATAGATCTCCAAATTGCTCGAATAAAAAAACAAATGAAGAATTGAAATGTCCAGAACAAATCCAGAAATGGCATTCAGTTGTAACTCTATTTTACTTTGGATGGATGACGTATGACAAAAGTTATTGACCGAAATAACAACAATCGATTTGAACTTTTATTTATGTTTTAAAAATGCACGAATTATCATTCGGTGTACTCAGTCAGTGGACGTTACATACATAAGTCATAAACCAATGTGACCTTTAAAAATTTCAGATTGTCATATATTGACCAGTGTTTACACCACTTTCCGAGAACAGTGAGTGTTTGAATTCTACGACGGTCCCCTTGTTGGTACAATTAATTTACATAAACAAATAATGATAATATGTAGGTAATTTTTATGGTTGTGACAATATGATTTATATTCTCCGGAAATCTTTGAAGAGTTTGAAACATTAAATAATTTGCTTTAACTTTAATCATGTCTCATTAATCAAATGTGTACTATCACTGTACATCTTCGTACAAAGTCCAGTCACAGCTATATTGGGTTAATAAAGATAGTAAATTTAAAGGTTATTCGTTACAGAGAACAAAGAAACTTCCAACAGTTGTCAAAGTAATTTTGAAACATAAATTGTAATATTATTACACACTGAATTTTTTAAATTTTTTATTACACACTGAACACTCAGAAGGTGCTTCCTAGATTCCAATTGATTTTTGTAGATATTTATCTGTCAGTTGCATCTAGATATTATTTGCCTACATGGTCGTATATCTGAGTTTCATTTAGTTCAAAATTTCAAATTAGTTTCATTAAAAAATAATAATTATTCATGAAAAAAAAAAATTATTCATGGAAAGAATATTCATTCATGAAAAGAGTATTTTCTAATAAAAAAGAATATACTTTTCATAAAGAGATTATGATTTATTTCAAATATGCTCAATGTTACACTTTTATGCTAAAAGCATATGGTCACAACCATACTAGTCATTATAATTCCTAAATGCGTACCTAAAATTTACTATCCTCATCGTCTGCTTACCATTATTAAAGCTCTGTGTGCCCTAAATGTACTCTAACGAGGGGTTAATAGCCAATAATTTAATTTCCGCAGCAAAATATTCGAGGTTCATGCTTGCTCGTTCTGTACTGTTGAATATTTAGGCTGTATGTAAATAGGACTCATATTAATTAGGTCAGGACATTTAACTGGTATGAAGAATTAGTTGAAAATTATCTATCTTGGATCTGATTAACTACATCTCAATTGAATATTCTAATTGAGAAGCCTTATATAATGTGATCTTATTGTTTGTAACGTTTATGTAATTATTATTAGTTTATAATTGAAAGGAATAGTTTCACCATTAACAAGGCCACATATTTCAAAATATATATTCTCCATTACTAAGGACATTAATGACAAAATTTTCTGAATGATAAGATGATAACTATAGATGATAAGATATTCAGGGGAGGCTGTCACCAATAGGCAGAGTGATAGGGTTTATGACAGTAGCTCTGGGGACTTGCCTGTAGATGTTACAATTCATTTAACCCTAATGAATGTGACGTCTGTTTTTTAAGCACACTTTTTAGATTACTCTATATATTTCAAAATTGATAATTTGTAAAATAAATATAGGAATAAGGATAGGGATATTTATTATATAAATTTTACAAATTATCAAAATGTGTATATAATATCAAAGATATAATATCAAAAGCTATCTCGTACATATTTTCCCTAATAATATATTCTGGTGAGGAAAATAAATATATCATACAATACTGTATGAATGTTCTTTTTTGCAAATACTAATACTCTGATATTCATGACTTCAATCATGGCTTACTCAATAAGCCATAGGTTAAAAATAATTTGAAATATGTTTATTATATTTAATATGATACTTTAATATGGAGCACATTATAAAACCAATATCAGTATAGCTGTAAAGAGAATTTTAATATAATATATAGCAGCCTGTGTAGGTGTACCGCAATTTTCTCAATACTCTAACTATAGCTTTGAGAACAGTCATCAATTGAAAATTCATCATGTAAAGCAACTATTTATGCAGGTTGCTGTTGGTTTCAATTCCCAGAAGTTTACTTCAATTGTGCAGAACAAGAGGCATCGCCTCCCAGAATATATCTTCAGATGTTGGGTGTGTTGTGGATATGGGAGGTGATTCACCGAGTGACATTGGCCCAACCCTGGGCAGCATATGTGTGGTTTACCCCAGAGGTGAATGGTGATATTCAGTGAATGTGCAGAGGGATCAGCCCATAGAATGTGAAACGGACTAAGAGGACGAACAGCCATAATGCCTCAGACCCTATGCCAAACCAGACCCCCCCATGTAGGAAAAGAGTAGGAGGAAGAACATCTGAGAGGAAAGAAGTAATCATACTGCAATGGAAATGCAACTACTTAGCCTCAAAGACAGATAAGATGAGGCAACTGATCGAGAGAGAAAAGATTGATGTAATCCTGGTGCAAGAGTCTAAACTTGGACATCAGTTTAGGGCACCAGAAATTCCTGGATAGTCCTCCACCAGGAAAGACCAGAAAGGCAGTGGCGTAGTACTGGACAGGGGAAAGGGCCTTTTCAGGAGCAGTGAGTACAGAAAGAAATATTGTATGAACTGCCAAAATATGGAAGCCTATTAGGTTGCAGTTCACACAGAAGAATGAGCAAACGATATTATCAACATTAGAACATATATAGTAGCGGACAAAATATAAGGGTAGGCAAAAACAAGTTATCTAAATCTTTAATTACATAAAAAGTACAAAACACACATTATTGAAATTGTGCACGTATATTTATATAAAACTCATATGTATTCGTATGAAATTTCAAAGCATTTGGACAAATATTCTAGGAATAGTTCCATATTTTACTTCAAACACTAAATTTTGCTTTGGTGAAAAGTTAAGGGTAGCCATCATAAACTTTGAAATATTCGCGGATATTGGCAATTAACTTTTAAATAATTCTTTGCTATATCACTCTAATACATCTTCTACCACAAAATTCTAATAATTTTGCACAAGATGAAGGAGTTATCCATCTTCTATTCATCCTCAAGAAATGTCCTCAAGTTTACCCTCTGATACAGTCTCTAATTCATGAGTATGTCGTTTGGTCGATTGATCAGTTGTCGAAAGTACATTCTAGTGTTGATGGAAGAAAAATAGAAGTCTTTGGTTCTTATAGGAAAGTACAAATTAAACGTAAAGTAGGGGAATTGTTAACTCTGAACTGCGTCAAGAAAACGGTTAATTTTGGAGGATGTAGTGTGATGGTCTTGGTGGTCATTTTTTCTTCTAGACCTGGTCCCATTGTTCGTCTACGAGGAGGAGTTATTGCAGAAGTATAAAACAGCTCTTTCGTCATCATACTCTTCCCTATCAACCAGAAGCTGACCCTCAACCACAGAGTTTCAATCAGGACAACGTACCCTACTACTCAGATAAAAAAAGTTGCGACTCTATTAGAAGATGCAGAAATTGCTCTAATGAGCTGGCTTTCACAGAGTCCTGACCTCAATCGAATTGAGATTGTTTGGATAATAATTGGAGACTGTACTCAGAGAAGAAACACAAGAAATGTGGAAGAATTGTGGACATTTTTTGAGGATGAAAAGAAGATGGATAACTCCTTCATATTGTGCCAAATTTGTAGAATTTTGTGGTAGAAGATGTATTGAAGTGATATAGTAAAGAATTATTCACAAATTATTTAGTTAATTGCCAATATCCGCGAATATTTCAAAGTTTATGATGGCTACTCTTAACTTTTGACCAGAGCAAAATTTAGTGTTTGAAGTTAAATATGGAACTATTCCTAGAATATTTGTCCAAATACTTTGAAATTTCATACGAATGCATATGAGCTCTATATGGAAATACTTTCGAAATTTCAATAATGTGTATTTTGTAATTTTTTATGAAATTAAAGATTTAGATAACTTGTTTTTGCCTACCCTTATATTTTGTCCGCTACTGTTTAAATGCGCACCATCCAATGTGGTACACGGTGTTGGCAACTAAAGAGAGAGAGAGAGAGGAGGGCCTGGAAGACCTTTTCCACTACATTACTATCAAGGACGAGGAGAGCAACACTCTACATCAGAGTGGAGGAAGGGTCGGGGTGTAGCTAGCCTGACCTGATGGTGGTTAAAAGCGAGGGATATGGATCAAAGTGTGGCTGATCAAACGGGCAGCAGTGATAGTGATAGAGAATGAACGCAGCAAGATGAGGGTATTTGGAGAGGGGCTGCATACGTCACACGTGAGCTGCACCATCTCTTCTACTCTTCTCGTTCGTTGATCATAGATGATGTGCTGGGACAGTTTGGAGGGATTACTTTTGTTGATTATCTGGCCCTGGTGTGCTCTAATAGGAACAAAGCAGTAGCATCAAACACTATGCAGACCGAGATACCGCAGACTTCAATGACTCAAAATGGATCCAGCACTAGACAGTCCTGGGGAAATTGCTGCCAGCCACCAAATCACCAACTTTTCTGAGTGTGTAATATGAACGTTTCTCAGCAGTATGATAAGTCGTTTCTCAGCAGTATACGGAGTCATCTTTCAGCAGTATGCAGTGGCGTTTCTCAGCAGTATGCGGTGGCATTTCTCAGCAGTATATGGTGGCGTTTTTCAGCAAAATGCGGTGGCGTGTCTCAGCAGTACACGGTGGCGTTTTTCATGCAGTATGCGGTGGCAGTTCTCAGCTGTATCCGGAGGCGTTTCTCAGCAGTATGCGGTGGCGTTTCTCAGCAAAATGCGAAAGTTTCTCAGCAGTATTCGAAGGATATTTCCATTTCAACAAGTAATTATTTCAAAATCTTTTCGATTCAAAATTTGACCCATTGCATCCTTTGGTAATTGAAAAACTGCTTCTGTGGTACTCTTCCCACGATATTTAAAACAATTGATTACCAAACACTCATTAAATATTTTCTAATGTAGAATATTCCAAAATTCATCATAAACAGAAAAGGTAAACTGAAAACAATTCCCGAATTCTATCTATTAAGAATGAACTAGCAGTATCCTGACTACCGATTATTCATATATGCATGAAAATTATCTTGCTTTTCTAGAATTTGATTAATATGTAAATGTGTTGAGTCAAATTATAAATTATTTCAGAAATCAGTTGCTACGATGGAGAAAAATATTGACGTTCTATTTTTTTGATGAAAAGGCGGAAAATCAGGCTGTATGATTAAGTAAGCCATGCTTGTACATATTATATAAAAAATAAATGTGAAAGCTGTTCTGTAACTGCCACACTAAAATATAGCTGGTTTTAAAATCATTCATTTACAAAAAATAAATTACAAGTAACGATTAGATCTAACTTTATATTTAAATATTTTTTCTCCTGTATACCTACATTAATTAGTAGTGAAATGTATTTGAAACATCAAACTTCACTTGTCTGTTTGTTCATTTTCCGTTAAATGTTCTGTAATTGTAAACGCTCGAAGTGAGGTGGAGGAACAGTCACCGTTTGATGCCATTCCTAGCAGGCTAACAAATAACTGCTTAATTGTTGTTGTTAGGTCCGTAAGTTGGTTGGTAGAAGAAGCTTTGACATGTAGATACTCTGCCCCGGCACGAAGTATAGAATACGTTCATGAATACTTCAGGCTTCTATTGGTCTACTATCTACATGAAATGTATATAACAATGATTCTAATATTAAACTATTTACATGAATTTTTAAAATGGTAACTGGCGTAAAATATTAGGATTTCATCAGTTAACTAATTTACCTTCATTTCTATATAAATACAACTGAAGCCAAAAGTTTTGGTGAGAAAATCAAAAATTAAATGCAAAAGAAAATAAGTCACAAAATGTGAGAATTTGATATAAAGTTCTTTAAGAGAACTACAAAATAAAACCAAAAGAAAAAAAAAAAGATAGACAATTACGAATTCAGTAAAAAAATATTTCATAAATTTCTTCATAATTGGCAATATCACATAGAGAAATAGATAATTTCTCAAAGGAATAGAATAATTTATAATAACATTCAATTGCCTCATTATTTGAATACCTAATAACAGTTCTATGACATCACGTAAATGCATAATATCCTTTTTTTATTTTGCATTACCTTTAACTCAACTTCAATGAAAAATGGATGAGAAATTGTTTGAAAAAAAGGTAGACGAGATCTTCTATGAAAATTCACGAAATGAAAATTCATGAAATGAAAATTCATGAAATGAGAATTCATGAAATGAGAATTCATGGAATGAGTTTTCATGAAATAAGAATTCATGAAATTTAAATTCCATTATAGGAGAATCCAGGAAATGAGAATCCATGAAATATGAAAAGAGAATCCATGAAATGAGAATCCAGGGAATATTTAATGAGAATCCAGTGAATATGAGAATCCAGTGAATATGAGAATCCAGGGAATATTTAATGAGAATCCAGTGAATATGAAATAAGAACCCATGAAATGGTAATCCATTAACTGAGAATTCATGATGTCTGACTCCATGAAATACAAATCAATGAAATGAGAATCTACGAAATGAGAATCATAGAGAAAATCCCAATAACATTTTCCAGTTATAAGAGAGATTAGACTTCCACTCTTTGCTACGTTTGAAACATCTGAAAGGATCACTGTTAGAGTATTCATTTTGAGATGAATGTTCAAAGTTTGTTCTTTTAATTAAAAAGAGCAGGATACAGTAGGTTGTTAGAGTTTTTAATTAATTAACGCTGTTCAATTTGAGAGCTACCATTCGACTACATTGTTTGTGTACTTTCAGAGTGTATTTACTAACCTTACCGTAAGATTAAATACAGAGAAAGAGGAAAAATTCTATTTGAAACAAAATGATGGCAAACAATGATGTAAATTTTAAATAATATTCCTAGTTTTATCATAATTACAGTCAGTAAATTAGAATATAATAAAATACGTTGGAAAGATAATATCTTTAATAATCATACATCAAACATGTGGTTGTCAATTTTAAAGTTATTACGATTTACTAATTATGACTTATCTTCAAATATCATCATAAATTATTATAGTATAACATTCGTCAGCTCAATTTTGGGAATTTAATTTGTTAGATCTGATTATTTTGCATAATGTGTGTCATCATGAGTAGAAGTTGCCTCATTCAATCATTTACACATCGATTGAATTTAATACTATTTAGCGAAAACTTTGTCATAAATATAAATTATAATTTGAATTATATATGTATATATAAATTATTTATATTCTTAACAAATAATTAACTACTGAATACAATTCTTTTATCTTCCTCGTCTCTTCTTCTCCAAGAGGTTCGCTAGGTTTTCTTGATGTTCTTTGGCATTAATTCTTCGATGACCGTTCCTGCAATAATAACAACATTAAATGATTGGACGAACAAGTCACTGTCTTTAAATAAGATCCGGAGTTTAGTTGACTAAACTGTGATCACGGAAGATCATTTCTCTGTCTTTCTCAATATTCATTGATCAAACGATAATTTTAGTCTCCATGATGTTCTAATATATCAAATGGCAATGTAATTAATACTATTTATCTCACTTACAAAATGATGAATTATTGTATCAAACTCACAATGTATTACAATTTACTTATTCCGTAGTAATAGAAATATTTTTTGTTTTTATTTCTTGATGAACGATTATTATTAATAATATCCATTTATTTATAGTTATTTCTGCACATTTTCCCCTGATAGAATAGATCTGTGATGACTTTTATCGGCATTCAGATCATTTACAGGAAATTGGTATCACTTCTAACAGGAGAAAAAAGAAATGGGCAAAATAAATATAAAATGACTTCTCTGGTAAATTAATGTATTGATATGAAATAACAATTATATAATGAATAACTGTGGTGAAGATTTTCTTATTCTTAATGGGGAATGTTACGCTATAACGGTTGCTACTCAATTCCGTATATTTAATATTAATAGTATTAATACAATGGCAATTTGATAAAACGTTTCATAATGAGTGTTTGTTTTACACCATTTTAGCCTCAAGTTAAAAAAAAATCATGTTTAAATTGAAGTTAATCAACTATAAATTAAAGGAAGTAAATCTCGAATTAAAATTAGTGAACTTCAAATTGAAATTGGTCAAACTTCAAATTTTAATTAATGTCAGCTTCAAATTTCAAGAAGTCAACTTCAAATTTCAAGAAGTCAACTTCAAATTTCAAGAAGTCAACTTCAAATTTCAAGAAGTCAATTTCAAATTGAAATATCATATTTTTTCACTGTTTAACTCTCATTTCTGAAATAAATGAAGTTAATTTAATTCACAAATAGGATTTATTCTTTTGTACCGACATATATTCAATAATGGAAATAAAATCAATTTTATTTCATAATGCATTTGTTCGTCCAATTCATTGCAAGAATTCATCTTTCATAATTTAGGATATTTTATAAAATAAGAATGAAAATATTAATTTGTACTTGAGTTACTATTATTTTTTAAATTGATCTATTTTATTTTGAAGTTGGTAAAATTTTTATTTGAAATTCACTTTTTATTGAAAAATGGAGTAATCGTTTTCCCACTCATACTATTGAGTATAATTGACCATTGATTTAAGTTGTGCGGGAAGTAACTGTACGGTAATAAATAACTTATCTTATAATACTATATAACTAGAAAAGTTAACTATTTAATTCAATATGTTATTTGAAATAAAATAAAATAACTTAGGATTTTTTAAGTTGCTACTATTTTCATTGGTTCCATAGGATAGAAATATTGCTTTCTTCACTTTACCTTTCTTAAAATAAGTTATTATATACAATAACTTTCACAAAATACCTTTCACACAATACCTTTCACACAATAACTTTCACAGAAGTCCAGAAATATCAATTGTAATTAGCTAATTTGGTGAAAATATGTTATAAAAGTTAGTACCATTAACACACCAAATTAACATTGACTTACATTAATTTTGAATTCAGTATTTTGAACAGTTGCACCTTCATCTGGAAATTCAGTACCTACTTGGATTGGCTTGATATAATGATGAAGTTACTATTTATAAACTCCATAAAGAGATGTTAGTTTCTAACCATTGACTTGCCTCCACTTTTTCGTCAGCAGTTGTGAGTTATTTGGAGCATCAACCTTGAAACTGTGTAGTAAGACTTTTAATATAAATATATTTATTTCATTTCATAATCCATGAAGAACCGTTGATCTTGAATTTAACCTCTTGATGACGCATGAGGCCCTGTCTGATCACTATAACTAGATTTATTTCAAAGAAGATATTGGAAGGGAATGATACATTACTGCGTATATCCATGATATGAACTTATTACCTTTATCTCTCTTTGTAATACATTGTTTATTGATGTGCAGGTCTTTCCTCTCTCACTATATCCTTCAATATTTTATATTGTTTTCATATTAACGCTTTTATAACCGATTGAGTTTCCCTTAAATATAATTGATATTACACAGAGATTAGGATTTCGTACCGAAAAATGTATAACGGTCTGATTCTTGTTCCTCACACCATCTTTAAGTCAAGGGGCTAAGTGATTCTGTCCATCAATGTGACTGATAGGCCTATTCTGCATATAGGCTCTGAATTACGCACGTATATCATGCACTGGTAGAAACTTCCATAATATTATGGCGATCATACATTTAACTTCAGATGATTGTTTGGTGTAGTATCTATTTAATCGCCTGAAATTTAACTAATACGGATATTGTAACATAAACAGAAAGAAACTTGTATATATAACATAGAAATTGGTGTATCTTTAATATTTCTAACTTAAGTCAAAAGATGACAGTTAATTCAAACTATAATCTCGAAAGATTGCGCATCAAAAGTATTTAATTTCAGTCGAGAAGTAATGAGACCTAAAGTTTCCACACTAAAAAAATGTCCGGTAAATCATTTTCTCTAAATTCTCCTGTAACTCTACCACTAAATTTTAACTTTCAACTTCGCATCTACATCACTCAACTCTGGAAAGTTCTTTCATAATTTGGAAATGTTTGTTAGACGTCTCAGTTAGTTTGATTTTTTTTAATGAAATAAGGAGTACGGTAATTTAATACGAATTGACGGATAATTAATGATCATTCATTTGGTTTCTTTGAGATGATGAACGTTAAAACATTGTTAATATAAATAACATTCAAACAGTTGTAGTGAAATGTGATAGGTAAATGATTATGTAACAGTTATTTAATTGCTAATTCTATGTTATAAAATAATAATACATTTTACATAATATTTAGTGATAACTTTATTGAGGGTGAATATAATAATTTGAGTTTTTTTTTTCTAATACTCACATATTGCTTTACTTTTTATTCTGGTAGTGAATATACATTGTGTATAGGATTCCCGATTCGTATCATTTACTTTACTAATTTCACATTTTAAAAAAATCATTAATAATTTTAATGGTTGTAATTATTTTGAAATAAGTCTTAATTAAATTTGTAGTTGGTTACTAAAAATGTTTTCTTTAAATCAACATACTGCAGTGACTCTTTTCTCTGACAGTACATCATCACAGTGACTCTTTTCTCTGACAGTACATCATCACAGTGACTCTTTTCTTTGACAATACATCATCACAGTGACTCTTTTCTCTGACAGTACATCATCACAGTGACTCTTTTCTCGACAGTACATCATCACAGTGACTCTTTTCTCTGACAGTACATCATCACAGTGACTCTTTTTTCTGACAGTACATCATCACAATGACTCTTTTCTCTGATAGAACATCATCACAATGACTCTTTTCTCTGATAGAGCATCATCACAGTGACTCTTTTCTCTGACAGTACATCATCACAGTGACTCTTTTCTCTGACAGTACATCATCACAGTGACTCTTTTCTCTGACAGTACATCATCACAATGACTCATTTCTCTGATAGTACATCATCACAATGACTCTTTTCTCTGATAGAATATCATCACAGTGACTCTTTTCTCTGATAGTACATCATCACAGTGACTCTTTTCTCTGATTGTACATCATGACATTGACTCTTTTTTCTGATAGTACATCATCACAGTGACTCTTTTCTCTGACAGTACATCATCAAAGTGACTCTTTTCTCTGACAGTACATCATCACAGTGACTATTATCACTGTTTTTCTAACTTGTACTGTATATTTTAATAAATGCATCGCAACATACATACATAAACAGGACACTCTCTGATTGATAAATTTTAATTTACCATGAACTCTGGAACATCCTTCCATTACACCAAATGTCCACTGAACAAATCAAGTACTTCCAAGATTGTGAGGCAGCTATTATTTTCGATAGGAAGATTTTCTAATATCATCTAATATCTTCCAACATCAACGCATTGTTTCTTTCCTCTTAGAACATTCGGTATTTTTAAGAGCTCCTTCAAGAGTCTTCAGACTTCCGAAACAAAAGGAAACACTTGATTCCGGTCTTTGAACTAATACAAGGGACTTCAGTCATGAGATGAAAAAATGGCCATTTGCTCATGTGACACCATGATATTGTTTAAACATTATAGTAGATGACATAGATATTAATGACTTACTAAATAACATTGGGTATTGCTCTGCGTATTATACTTGTACTGCATTTTCATTAACAATATTTTCCTAAAAGCAGCAGAAGAACTATGAAATCAGTAAATTCTTAAGATAAGTTACATATTTCTGGATAGTCTTTGGGAATTTATTATTATAAATTTATAGTGATACATTTACTTTAGTTATTGAATTTTTGAATTAAGTAGCTTTTTGATTGTAGTTACTATTTTTGAAATTAAATAATGCTCGGTACAAAGAAATTACTTCCGCAGAATGCGGAAGGTAATGTTTTTAAGCGGTTTGATATTTATTTATTTATCATTTTGTTTTCCACCCAACTCAAACAGTAATCAAAATAATTGCTTGAAATAATTGGTCAATGTCCAGGAACCATCTAGCACAATTTTGGGAGCGATCCGGTCGAAGATCAAGGACAAGTTCATTTATATCTCAATAACTCAAAAAGAAAAATATATATTTCAACTAATAGTCTGAATTTTGGTGGGACGATTGGTCAATATCCAGGAACCACCTGGCACATTTTTGGGATGGATCCGGTGAATTTACCAAATTGACTAAAATTCTATGGGATTATTGGTCATTATACAGAAATAAGTTTATTAGATTTTGGGAGCGAACGGGTCAAAGGTTAAGGTCAAGATCATTCATAACTGAAGGATAATTGGATTATCAACGTCATTTATAAGCGGCGGTGAAGGTTTGTACTCTATCGAGTGCCTGTTCTAGTTTAACCTATCATCATTACATTAAAAAACGAAAATATATTTTATAACTATAATATTTTCATCATTATAATTATTGTGTTGTAGTTTAACCTCCTAATCCTGAGCAGTAAATTTTGCTGCATCAACTGAGAATTCTTTAGAAAGTAAATAATCCACGGATTACTCTATCCTTAGTTTGAAAATGTTTGAACAACACGGCCCAAACTATAATACTCGTGCTAGTTTAACAAATTAAAGGTAATACATTTATGGGAATCTTTTTTATATGGTTTACACTTGTTTATTATAAATTCGCTGATAGAAAACAATGTAACATATTTTGAATAATTACATGATAATCTGTTGACCAATATGGAAAATATTCTTTTTTATTAATGGAGCTTTTCACTATAAAATTGATATGAGCAGGCACAAAATTGAGGCCATAAGGCTCGTCTGCCATCTAATGCTATATATTTTGCTGGTTTAACCCGGGGTTATTAGCTATTAATTTTATTAGTATCAATATTTAAAATTAAGATAGTTAGTATTATCAATCACCATTCGCATACATATATAATTTCAAAACAATTAAAGTATATCAATATCTATAATCAATATTTGAACTGGCGATAATATTACAGTGTAGTATTATGGAGGTATAGTAATACTATTCAGTAATACTAATACTATTGAAATAAGTAATCTTCATTTAGTACATAGAAATAAAATTCTAGGATAAGTTACAAAGTTTATAAATACATTTATTAGCAATACTACTCAATACACCACTAAGTTTTATTCACCTCTATTCAGAGGTACTAGTTTCTATAACAGGCAACTCAAAAAGAAAATAAAGTCTAGTTCATATAAGAAATCATATTTTAATCTATAGAAAATCCAATCAATGGGAATGTACAATAGATTGTGTAGAATACAAATTGCAAAAAATGGAGAAATTCTGCACAAAATTTCATTTAATTCTAAAATGAACACTATATATTCTATTTTATAGTTAACAAAAGATTATTTTATATCATAATCCATGGTGTCAACTGGCACCACAATTTATCTGATAATTAAGCTTATGATTCAATGAATACAATTCTATTTATTAATAAAAAAGAACAGAAACATATGACTCTTCGTACTATGATGACGTGTGGCAAGGTAAATAATACAGTTTGGTTGGCCTCTAAGCACACATAAGTCCACGTTTTCATAGTACTCACACACACATGCGCGAGCTGTGATTGGGTACACACTCCACCATATCACAGCTCTTTTCTCTCAGTTGCCAATGTCTTATATACCTATGTATTTATTTCTCCTTATATATTCATTATTGTTACTTGAAATTTGATACACATTATTTTAGTATATATACTAACAACTGGAAAAAAATACAGTACCGTAGTTTTATCAATAATACATGTGTTCTTTAACACATACTCAATCCTTCCCGTACATTCTGATAATCAAACTCATAGGGTTTATTCAATTGAGAATTTAGCATTTAAACAAATATTTTCGAATGCAAGAAAAATCTCTATCTCAAAAGTGGTTGCCAGAATGAAATCTTCGTAGAATCTGGCGTCAATTTTTTCTTCCAAGAGAAATGTTCTGCAAGGCAAAACGAGGTCGTCACTTGCGTCAGTTGAGAAGATTTGTACGAATTTTATCCTCAGGGAGAAATCATTTCTGAATCAGCTAAGGTAGGTAGGTTTTCTTTTGAAAATCACAAATGTGAGTTTAATGGTTGGTATCAAATACACAGCAAAGGAAAACACATTTAGAAATTCAATTACTGTGGCATACTACATATATCGTTAAATATTGTGTAACAAAATTCTGTTTTGAGATTTAATTTTGTGAAACATTCAGAAAATCATATGAATGTGTAAAATATTTGTTTAAAAGATGATACAATTACACAATTAGAATTTCACAATAATGATGCGTGTGATAAAATGAAATACAATATATCGAATCTGTTACGAATATCTGTTCGATCCAAATGGAAATCTGGTCAAATTAACAATAAGTTTTGATCATTATCTACTACAATATTTATTTTAGTGTTATATGCATGCAAGTAATGTTTTTCATTTATTCAACCAAATAAAAATATAAATTCTATACAAAATCAAATATTTCACACTTTTATAATTAGCTGGCACACGAAGACTAAAAATTTAATAAAATACCTTTGATTTCCTTATCATACCTTATATTAAAGTGGTAACAATAACCCAAAGATCCAAGTCTTGGAACAGTACAATAAAGTGGATCAAAGTTCAGTGATTCGTACCACAATGTCTGTAGTTCCAATTTATCACAGGAGTTGAGAGAAGGAATCAACGGGAGATAGAATAGATATACCTATCTCTTGAGAGATAGTATAAATGGAGTATGCTGGATTTCCAGAAAGAGATTTACTGTTTTAATAATATGACCGAAGATTTAGTACTGACCGATAATTCGTAACTTATCCTATCAAAATACACTCAATGAGTAGATACCATTAAAGTAATTTATTTTGAGAACCTAATTTGTTTAGTTACATCACCATATTCTATTTTGATTGCAAACAAGAGACTGAGATATGGAAATTAGAATAAAATCATCCACAACACAAATAACTGAAATTAAATGTCTTATCATCAGAATATTATGCAAGTTTCTGCCAGTGCATGATATATGGGTGTAATTCAGAGCCTATATGCAAGATAGGCCTATCAGTCACATTGATGGACAGAATCACTTAACTACTTGACTCAAAGATGGTGTGAGGAGGAATACAAATCAGCCCGTTATACGCTTTTTCGGCACAGAATCCTATTATCGGTGTAATATCAAATGTAATTAGAGAAACTTATTCACCTTATCTCATTTACAGAAACAAACATTTACTATTTAGAAGTATTTAATTACACCTCAGAGTGAGATTGAAATGACCTGAATATCTAGAAATTAAATCAAAAAATTTAATTTCCTCTTCGAGAATCGTATCCCAGTTCTCCAGTATATTTTTCTTATGAACTAATAAAATATATTTAGCTCATCGTTCGAGGAAAAGGGTCGATGTTTCATCTTTTTAATGTGATATTACTTGATGTTCAGGTCTTTCAATCTCACTATGAATTGAAACTAAATATTTTAGATATATTTAAGGTGTATCGGAAGAAATGAATGTACATTACAATTATGTCGATTATACATCTCTAGAACATATAAAATTCAAAGTAGTCAATGTATTGCAGGCATAACGTATGTAATTCTGTTGCTCAAGTTACATATGGAAGGCTGAACAAGTTACTGAATGACTTACAGATAATTAAATAATTTGAAGTTAAGATTGAGTTAGAGATACCTACCCAGAGAAAGTTATGGTGGGCCATATAAGATCATTCATCATCTCATTCAATCTTTTATTACAATTTACTCTCTGTGAGAATTATGGAATTTTGTAATCTTTCGTATAGAAATGAATTATTATCCTCGAACTATAACGTGAAAAGAGGTATTATTCATCAGGTACGAAAACTAGAACAACTTGGTGTCTACATATATTTTTTTCCTCGGCGTTGTTCAATTTAAAAATTAATTAAGAATCAATATAAAATAACCAGAATGATAATTATCCAGTTTTAATTTAAATTTGATTGATTCTTTTAGATTTTTCAGATATTATATATGGTGTTTCGTTTTTTTAATTTACTTTTTAGCACTTCAAAAATGTACGGGTAATTTCTATATTATTTCAAGTCCTCTTATCTGCTGGACTGTCAATTAGTTAGATGAAACTGGTACCATTTTATTGTTTTGTCAAGAAAATATTGACCAGAAAATATTGGAATAGGTATAATAGAGTTATAAAGACTATACAAATTGACGAAAATGTTAATAAATTGAATATAAATTGAACCATATAGAAAAAATAGCTTTAATAAGAAGAGGTCTCTATCTTCTTACACTGTGTAACAAGAGCGCCACGTGACTGAATTTTAGAAGCGAGCTAAATTGAGAATTCATATGGAAAGGCTTTACCCTTTTCTCCCTGTCTCTCAAGCCATTTTGGAATTGTGTTTAAAGTGGGTGTTAAAGTAACATTTTATTACTTGCCTAAGGGTAGACAGTGAATTTTATGTTGTATTAGCGTTAGTTTACTTTTGAAATAAACTAGGCAGCGATTAATTTGCTGTTTGCAGCAAGCAAGTTGCGGTTTGTGTATTGTAATTTGCTTCTCTAAGCCTCTTGTGTATTTGTGTACTTAGAGTGTTACCGGTTGTCACATCACGGTTGTGGTGTTACAACCAAGGCGTCCGTTGGCCGTCTTAAAATGGCTGGTTCCTACCTCGTGTGAGAGTTCTGGAATCTTGCAATTCGGTTGCATATTTGTTTATATTTGGCTGACTAACCAGTAACGTCATATAAACATACACTTCATTTGCTCCATCAGCTGGCAACTTGGTTGTTAACGACTTGTCAACTAACTGTACTACGGTTTGCAAAACTGACAAAATTATATGACATGTTCTATCTTATGTGTTTTGAATATGCAAGAAATACTGAAATACAGTTATGGTGAAACGGTAGAAGATTAAGTTGGTCTCTTACATAATCTTCCAAATGTGCCCGTCATAACTTTCTCTAGATAAATGCACCATTAGTTTTCGAACTAGTTTTAAAGTTTGAGTTGCTATGTCTTCCTTCTTCCTATGTTCGTCTGAAAATGTCATTACTTTTACCGCAGACTTTGTGTGTGTATGACGCATGTCTATTAGATCGGCAATTTGCTTGCAGATTTTTCAATGAATAAATTAGGACAGCAGATGTTGAATTTTATTTCTTATCCTGTTTGCACAAAAGTTAATAAAAGGAATTTGCATTTACATGTAAACAAACTAGTTCATTATTGTTAACAATACATATACGTATTGTGAACAATTAAAAATAACTAATATTTTTATCAAAAAAACAATCAAATCTTATTTTATTTCTAATGGAAATATATAAATAATATTGAATTTTTACATTAAAAAGTAAAAAAACTTTGTATTTATATTATATATATTTATTTTCACAAAAATGTTTCCTTACAATTAGAATATATTACAACAATATTAATACAATAATATTTTGATACAATAATACTAAACTAACACTATTACAGAGAGACATTTAAGGCCCTTTTTAAGCCGAAGCTTCTTGGGCAACCTACATAAAAAAAGTTAAAATGAAAAATATCTACCTAAATTATATCGAATATGAAAAAGGTTTACTTAAAGAAAATGGAAATATAGGAAATATAAAATCTACATAATTTTAAAGTGCACAGTATTCAACGACAGTATGGGTTAATAATATTTTTTTTTTCGGAACAAAATTAATATCATATCGCTGTCGTGAAAAATAAATTTAAAACAAGGGACTGGAAGAAGCAGTCAAAAAGGAAAGTGGTTCAATGATTTCCAACTACAATTGGAGACAATGCACACGAAAGCAGAAAAGCTTTCAGAAAGAAAATAGAAAAAGAAGAGGAAAAAGAGATGATAGTAAATGAAGCTCATACCTACAAAAAATTTGAGCTACGTACTTAAAGAATATAACCCTAACGCTATTTTCCAAAGCTGCAAGTAGCGTTAAAAATGAGGAGCATGGTAGATATGAAAAAAAAAAACGATAACACATAATCCAAATTTTCAACTGTTCGGAGCACAAGGGATGATGAAAATTATTGACGAAAATTAAATAATTGAAGTCAATATTAAACAATAATACGATTTAATTTCTTGGTGATTTAATTCAAAAACCCTCCAATCTCCATTATTTAGGAGAGTTTTCAGATTACAGATTCTTCTATTGTCACAACTTTGAAATGGTTCTCAAAAAAGTTTTGAGTGAATTTTATTAATGTTGATTTTAAACTTTTAGATATTGAATTTCACTATTTGGATAGTGAATTTCACTATTTGGATAGTGAGTTTCACGTTTTGGATAGTGAATAACACTTTATGTAGAATGATTTTCACATTGTGGATAGTGAATCTTCTGATAGTAAATTTTCAATGGAACGAAAAATAAATTTCACTATCAACCATTAAAAAAGGTCAAAATTTCTCACGTGCTGCATAACATTGCAGCACAAACTCAACTTACAACCCAAATAATCCACTCGCATGCAGTTATCTAATCGCCCTCTAATTTAAAGTACAATTTGCCAGAACTAAATAATAAGGTTTCTCATGGAAGCTTGATGATTTCTCAGTATAATTAACAAGTATTACTCTGCCTAATAAGCAATTAACTGAGTCATTATAGAAGGAATAGCAATGCAAAAATTAGGCAACATAGATTTGTAGGTTTAATTAAGAAATAATTTGAAAAATGCAGTCTAATGGTACACTTGATACACTTTGGTCTGATTCGACCAAACTCTGTCGGGACATTTATACTTTTATCGTCGACAAATTTTCCATTATTGTTGAATACGGTGAATATTTATTTAATTATTTACCATATTTTTTCATCTATTATAATTTAGATAGTATATGAAACCATTTCTTAAAATTTTCAGATATATAGTATGTTTTCTTCAGATTAAGAGGGAAGTCAACGAAATCTGCTTTGGCACCATATTTTAGCCCACTTGGTCCGGATGTTATCCAAAAGACACTGACTTGCCCGTCCCATTATTTCATGTTGTTATTTTAAAGAGAGAAACCATCTCTGAAGACAGATTGCCAAAAGAGAAAAAGAAAACCTAGTGAGCCTCTTCGAGAAGAAGAGGCGAGGAAGTAATCACTTGACAAACACTCTGATTGGTGACAGAAAGAAAACGAAAACAAGAAAACCTAGCGAACCTCTTGGAGAAGAAGAGGTGAGTAATATTTATAACGAGAGTATGAACATATTGTACAATAAGCCAAAACCATTAAACATGTGTTATAATATTTTTTTTAAGATTTTACAATTTATTCATCTATTTAACTAATATATAATCCAGATAATAGGTTTTTCTTTCAACTAATATTTTTGGGAGAAAACATTCTTAATTATTTCATAAAATATTTAAATTTTAAAACATGACAGAATCTTGAATATATCATATTTGCAAGTATATAGCCTCATCATGGAATTATTTGCCCTATTTCGTAGATAATGATAATTATTGACATAATTTCATTATAAAAATTATGGAATGAAAATAATTTACACTCATTCTCTGTAAGTAGAAAATTGAATTCATTTAACTGTATCTTGGACACACATATTTTATATGTAATTGCAGTATATTAAATAGGGTCGGACGGGCTATCACTGCGCACAATCCCGCAAAATCTGTATTCAATCAAAAACTTAATGTACTAGAGAAACTTTTTTTTTCGTGATGAAATGATCATGAATGAGGATGGTTCTCAACAAGGTTCGAAATAATACCTAAATAAATAAAATACTTATTGGTTAATTCTCTCGCGCAACTTTTATTGAGTACAGGGGTATCACTGCGCACATGAAGGGGTATTACTGCCCATTGCAAAATTACAACACTCCTCTCGCCCACCTCAATCCCTCCTCTCCCACCCCTATCTAAACCACCTTCTTTACGCATCTAAATATCCCTCTCCTCCCATCTAAATCATCCTCTCTTTCCTTCTAAACCCCTATTTCCTCCCATCTAAATCACCCTCTCCTCTCATAGAAATCTCCCCCTCTTTTCACATCTAATTCCCCTCTTCCCCATCTTAATCCCCTTCTCCTCCATCTATTAACCCCCTCTCTCCCATCTAAATACCCCTGTCCCCATCTAAATGTCTGTGCTTCTCTCTCTACATGGCCTCTCCCCAGTCTATAACTGTCATTTACTTTTTAAATACATATTTAATGAATCTGTATCAAATTTAACTCTTAAATTTTATGTAACTAGTTAACAACTTATATCTAGTATTATGATACGATCGTAGGTATATTTAATTCAATGACCTCTCACTCCCCAATTTGAATACCCCCTCTCCATATCTTCTTGCCCACCACATCAGGTAGCATAGCTACTACGATTTTAAATTTATTGTTAATCAATAATATAATCAAATAACACCTCATTCAATATTTATTCCTTTATTAAGAGCTAAAAACTAATAATTTTTATATTTATTTACATACAAATATGGATATTTATGATGGGCAGTGATACCCCTCTACCTCTAAATTATCTCGTGTATCACTGCGCACGGTTGTGGCGGAAAAACCGTTAAAACTAAGAAGTTGGAAATTTGACACAATGTAACAGTTAATATCTGTGCTAACATGTTTAAACGATATCAATCTATTAATCTCGGTTCTATGTAAAGTTATTGGAGAGTTTGCAGGATTTAAAAATCATCAGCGCAAACTTTTTTCAGACCGTTCTGAGAGCACTACATATATCGCGACTTAGCTCTAGAAATACTAATAGGATAATGGTGCGTCATGATGTTTAAATGGGAGAAAAGAGGATGCTTCAAATGATAGTATAATCAGATATAGGCTAAATCAATTGGTTTTAAAATTATGAGATGTGCGGAGTGATACCCCATAAAAATGGTATGCGCGGTGATACCCCGTCCGACCCTATTGAAAGAAAAAACAGAATAAATAATTTTTTTGTATTCCATCAGTGTTCCATATATCAAAATCAAATAAGAGCATTGGAATATTTAGTTACAAGAATACAAACTAGAAGTTTTTGTGTGGCTGTATTCAAATGGAGAGATCCACTCCCTTTATTGAATTGGAAAAAAATATCTTTTCTTGATTTTTTGGAGGACGAACTCAAATAAGACATTTGGCAGTTACGGAGACTTATGAGAAAAATTATATCATATTTGAAGAAAGATATGGTGGGGCCATAGAAGATCAAGGGTTAAGCCCATCTAAACGTCTATAACTCATACATAAATTTAGTCTTGGTTCACTTAGTGTTAAATTCATTCCTGAATTTAAGTTTCAAAACTCTTTCACCAGAGGGAGACATATATTGATATTGTGTTCAATCGATTATTATTTAGTATGAGAGATAAGTAAGGCACTAGGTGTTAAATTTATTAGTGTGGTGTGAATGGTGTGTAATTTAGTAGGTGTTTGTTCCCTTCAGCCACCGTAATTTGTGGGTGAAGGAATCAATTCCTTATTTGGTATTCCCGTTCTTTTGTGATTGGTTGATTGATTTATTCTATGCTTTATTCAGATTGCTGCCTAAATTATTCAAATTAAAGAATTGAGAACAATTCGAGATTAGTTTTGCTAGTTAAAAGTTATTATAGTTAAGAGGAGCTAGTGCAGTGTGGGAGAATCATAATCACCGTGTGATAAAAGATTCCAAAACAGTCAGGTGAGAAGCAGTTTGTCTTTTGCGAACATAAATAATTATTTTCAGTAATATCTGAAGTGAACGGTAATTGAGCTAACTGACCTAAATCTAACAACTGATTAGTGAGAGACTATATACTACTATTTTGTATATTTTAACTGTTAGAAGTAGAGATTTTTTATATTTAGCATGGCGTGATGAATTCATCGTCCATTTGAGCTATTGTAATAAAGTTTTAGTTTGTTCTGATACCAATATGTGTAAAGTTTAATTTATTGTTCATAGTTTTTAGAATAATTTTTATATTTCAGTACCGCACTGTAATATTCATGGAATAAAGCTCTGTTCTTGGTCACACGTTTGGTTTTCTCCTCCCGGATTGTGTACTTAGAATATACATATTAGTTAAAACTCTGATATTATTTCTGAAGTTACTTTAGTCAAAAATAATTAAATCTTTACCATGTTATAGAATTTAATTAGAAGTTACCTAAATCTCATTTGTGAGGGGTCAAGATTCAATTATTATAATGAATATAATATTTATAATATAAATATACCTATAAATACACATCTATAAATATATTATAAATACATTATCAATCATGATAAGAAACTATCAAATCACCTCTTCCTTTTTTCCCATGTTTTACCATTAATCAGTGAGTGGTATATATGTACTACCCACCACACCCACTGACTTATGAGTCTGAGTCAGCACATTGTGTCCCTTCACCCGACAGAAAATAATACGCAACTGTCACTGATGATAAGTCTAGGGAGATAAGTCGATTGATTTCATTGATAGCCCAAAGATTAATAAGGATGAATCAGGATAAAAGAACCTACATATTTCAATATTAATAACAGACTCAATCGATAAATGGTATTCAACATTAATATTATCACTCACGATGTAATATTGCAACTTATTCCAGATTATTACGTACATCAAAATTATATAGAAGATGACATGGAAATAAATTGATTACACTGTAGGTTATACGAAAATCCTAAGTTGGAATTGGCATCATCTTTAAATATAAATTTTATAAATAAATAAATATAAATATTCGTACTACCGTATGCCTTTCAGAGTTAAATTTTCGACTTGGTTTACAAAATACTTGTTATAATAACTATATTATCAAAGAAATTGAAATTAAATTCGACCATATTCAACATCAAATGGGAAATTAATGCAATAGAATATAAAATATAGATTGTCTAATTAAAAATATTTAGTAAATTATATAGAAATGAATATATATTTTGGAATAATTCTATCATAAAATGAATGCTAACGTATTAAGAATTATACTATTTATTATTATGCATCATATACTTTTAAGATATCCTGAATTAAATATTAAAGAGATTTTTTTTGGAGTAGTTGGAATGATAGAAGTCGTTAGTATGACAGGAATTCACAGATAAATTCCCACAATTCCTATTTGGAATAAATGTTAAGCGATATGAGAGAATTGAGTTTAACGCTCGTCTGAACCTCAGAAAGAAAATTATTCGGAATAAGAATTTAAAATAAGGATTAGGTATCATATATTAAATTAACTTTTTCTTGTATTTAATAAAACTATAAATATTTGTTAAAACAAAATTGATAGTAAATTTTATTTGGTATTTTTAATACAAATGTAACACAACACATGATAATTACTTCACAAAAGAAAAATTTTATGCCTATTTCCAACATTCTAAATTCGATATTTAAAAGACGATCGTTTCATCATCGATTTCAATCACCGACCGAAAGCCAATGATCTCTGATTATATTTCTCCGAGTTCGTGCTAAGCAAACGGTTCGTCAAACTCAATTATTATCTTACTGCTTGGAATTTTTCTCTCGGGAACCGCAATAAATTCCCGAAGTTCATTCCTTCTGACAGACAATTTCTTAGTTCCATTCCCAGGGAATTCAGGAATAAAGATCCGTTAATCTATAGGGTACGATGTGTAACTTTTGTATCAGGAATTCAAATTCACTGACGTATTGACTGTTCTTAAATTTAAACATTTTGTTGACAGAGAATAATTCAAATTTTATTGGGAGATTTTGAGATTTGGACATTATGTTATGTTTTTTGTATTACAAAACTTTTAAAATAACATTGCATGGCAAAATACTCGCAGCTGTAAAACTCAAATACCGGAAATAAACACCATCAGAAAAAAACAAATCAAATGAATCCTTTTCATCATTCTCTGTAATGTGAATAGATCTTTGTAAGTTTGAGTAAATATATCTTGAACAATAAAAAGTATATGCACTCGAATTTAACTCAATATATCAATATAGTATAATTCGGATTTTTTTTATAGATTCAAATTCACGACACTAGTTTTCTAACTGGATATAACCTTTTTTTCTCAACTCCATCATATTAGAGCAGCAGAAAAACAGTCAGTGCGAGTAGTATAGTGCAGTCAGTGGCAGCAGAAAAACAGTCAGTGCGAGTAGTATAGTGCAGTCAGTGACAGCAGAAAAACAGTCAGGGCGAGTAGTATAGTGCAGTCAGTGACAGCAGAAACACGGTTAATGCTAGTAGTTTGGTGCTTTAAGTGCCTTCACATTTTATCTGCTGGAGAGTATTATCGAATAAAATCTCTCAGGTTTTATTGGCTGCGGAAAATAAGAATTGAGAAATCGACCGGAAAATATCATCTGGTGGTGACAAAGCTTTCACACTCACACAATCCTCTCACTGCAGTTCACATCTAACATGACATAGAGAAATATCAAAGGGTGGTGTAGTTGAATATTTATCACTTAAATCAATAATGTTCGTATAATAAAACATTCAATTAATTAAAAGAATGGTTATTAACTATATATCTTATTTTTAAAGTATATTATTTCGTCTCTTGATTAAAATAAGATTTCAAATAGTCATCATTTTTGTTTTCTAAGAAAGTCATATTAATATGGTAATTAATATAGAATTTAACAGTTAGTTCAATGATTCATTATGAATGCGGACTTTTTTTATAGCGATAGAGGGATTACGTGTTATATAATTAATTATAAACTATTAAATGAACTTCATTTCTTTGTACTATTATAGAACAATAAATGATGTAAAATATGATTTCCATTTGCGTTTGAAGTTACTTTCCCCTTTTGATCAGATGAAATAGACATTAATTTTTAATTCCCCGATACAATAAAGTGAAGACAAATGGTCACATTCATTATTCACTATTCAGGTGTGAAGATATGGAATAGGTTATGCGAGGAAATTTTGTCTATAGGATCGCTGCAATTATTTAAATCTATGCTAAAGACACATTCTCTTGAATCCTTGGATTAGGAGGTCCTATGTTTTGTTCTTCGTTCATTCTCATTTTCGAAGTGGCATAGATGTTCATGAAATGTAAGCTTTATATGTATTGAACAGGAATGTATTATATTCACCTGCCTGTATTCGTACATATATATGTATTTGTTAATTCTTCATATATATATTTAGTATTTATGATCGTATCCAGTACTCCTGAATATTATCTATAGAATATTATTATACGTGATTTATGTTTTGTTTTTACAAATACTGGTACATATTCTATCTGTCATGTTGCCTTAGAAGCATTCGCTCCAATAACTGTTTTTTAGGTTTATTGATATGTAAAGAGTAATATGTTGTCTGACTTGTTATTCTGATCGTAAGGATAATATGTTTGAAAAAATAGAAAATTGACAAACCTGTTTGTTGACTCGAAGTTTACACAAATTTCATATTACTTACATTCAAAATTCAATAAGACAGACATTTGTGTTTCAATTGAAATAAATACTGAGAAATTGTATGAATTCTTTCGAAACACATTTGTATATTATTAACAAACAATCCTTTTACTTTCAAAAGAAACAACTCCACAAATAATTCATGGTATTCCTCTTGATACTTTCACTCACAGTTTATAATCATTCCAGTTGGTTATCCACTTATTTGAAAGAATATAAAGATTCCGAATATTGTTGTAGCAGCACCAGTTAATTAATATAAACCAGATTTCATTCCTTGCTCAACATTAGACTGGAGAATAATCAGAGAGTGGCTAACTAATTTACACCAGGAATGAAATTGCCAATTAGCTCCCCAGAAGTAATCAGGTGAGAATACCGTACTCTATACATTGGGCTTTTATAGATTCTTGAATTGAAAATTCTCCTACTTTACTCGGAAATAAATATATTTTGGAGTTACATAGAGAAAATATTATGGGAAAATTACATAATCGTGGATAGTTGAATTTTGAATGGCAATTCAATAAGAAAGTCCTATATTTATGGCGATGAAAAAAATATTAAATTTCCATCGTAATTTACTAATCTCCATACTATAATTTTTCAATCTAGGAATACTTGTAAAAAATATCAGTAAACGAAAACATACATAGTTTCCTGTTCTTAATTTTATAAAACTCATTTTACTCTGATAATATCAACCACTCTCTAGGACAGAGGTAATCTATAGGTAACTTTCAACTCTTTGTATTCCATTGGAGTACTCTTACCACCTTTAGGCGACAGAATCGTTTGCTCCAGTTGGTGACGTCTTTGTCTTGCATGCTAAGAGAATTCAGTGAGATTTTGTGTGATAGGAATATAAATAAGGTTCTTCTGTGATAATGAAGAATATTTCAGAGTATATTGTAAATTATATTTAAACCATGATTGAGTGAATTTAGTTTCTGATTGGAATGAATTAATTTCATAGAGGAAAATTTTCGTTAAATATCCTGAACGAATTTCTATTTCTTTTCTTTCATATACAATATCTATTTACAGCCAATACAAACCAATGATATGTGTAAAAAATATCGAAAATGAGATAATTTGTCAACATAATTCATTTAAGGGAAATGTTCACAAGAAATCATAATCTGTTTTGTAGATGCTCGGATACCTTCGGATATATTTTTTCTGACTGATAAGATGAAACTCATTTTAAAATGATTTTCATGGGAAAAGCAAAATCTGTAATTACTCGAGTTTCACGTTATTCAATAAGTTTCGAATGCAATATTGAAAAGATGTTAAAGGACTAAGACAAGCCTCCTTGAAGATAATTATATTACAAAAGCACATTATAGTTTTGCATCATAATAATTGAAACAACAGCGAGACATGAAAGCAAATTTATAATTAGTTAAGAAATAAATTTGAAGTTCCTACTTAGAGTTTCAGTAATTTCTATTGTTCTAAAATATTTGAGCACACGATTACTTTAAGAACCACTTTACAAAGAACAAACTGAAGAAATGTTAGTTCATAGCTCTAAAGGTATCCCTTTATTATTCTTGTGATTATATTTAACTAAAAAACTGAGTATGAAAACCAGTTTGCTGAACGATAAAGAGTTAAAACTTACACGGACAAGGTGAACGAATCATTCAGGTTGTTTTTGATATAATCTAAATATTCAAAAAAATGTATGTACTTAATAAAAAACGATCTATAATCTGATTTAACTATATAATTATTGCAATTTTTTTTAAACATAGATTTCAGTTTTTTATTCAATCACTATGATAAGCAACTAGTATCAATTTTATCATATCAATAAGTTAAAAATAATATTTTATTGTCATATTCTATTTTGTTCAAGATTTGCCTCTGTTTCAAATCACAAATTTCTTTCTTGGAGTTATATGTCATTGGTTCAGGACAAGTATGGAAAGTTTTAAGTCGTCGGATGGTTCCACATTCAATATCTAAGTTATCTATCTTCTGGTTTCATGTGTGCTATTATAATAACGAGTTAAAATGTTAAATGATATACTTTTTCCTATATTATTTCCATAACTCACCGGTAACTGCCATATGTAAACACTTGACGCACTGACGTTTCCGAGAACCGTGATGTTACTTTAAGTACAAATATGGATGCTCCGTTGCTCAATCCATCATCTGAATGAAATTATTGGTAATTGTTGTATGAGAGATGCCAAGATTTAGAGTCGAATCATAAGTTGATTGATGGCTGTTATTCGTCCACAGAAAAGGAACATGATTTGGTATTCAGATGAACACAAATAGTACGTCTTTGAGCAATGATTTATTCGTAATAATACATGATATATTTGTTATAATACAAGATGTATTGCTAGATAAATATGCAATAAAGTAGATAATTACATATGTACTTAATATGATTATTGTTGTTTAAAATTAATGCAAAAATAGCTACATTCAAAGAAATAAAGTAATTGCTCAATATAGACGAACAAAGTAAAATACATATTTGAAGTGTTCATTTAGACATCTTTCCTCATAATTCACAATATATTCAATTAATTCGGATCGGATTATGCGATTTTAAAAGTGTATCAGCATCAAACCCCCTGACCAATTGGATTAGTTCTAAATCCCTTCTTTTGAGGATTGAGAAGTGCATTCGAATTATGTGTTAATTCTGGCAAATTGTTCGACGAATTTAAAAGCTGGAGTTTCAAACTTTGAATCCATCTTCATAAGAAATTCTGGATTCATTTCGAATCTCTCAAAGGAATCATTTTGAGACTCTATTGAATTCACGTTTCTCATGTCTAGATTTCCGTGAAGGATTTTATACAGAAATTCTACCATTATGATATTATTCAAACAATATTTTGTATATCATAAAATGATATATGATAGTGGAGTTAGTTAAATTATTTCAATAAAGCGTATATCGAGCTATTCTATTGATTTAAAATATACTGTATAAAAACAAGACACAGATTTGCAATGTTATTGATTGAAGAAGAATTTTGTAATTCTCATACCGTTTCGTCTGTTTCCTGACAAAATGATTCCTATTACATGAATAATCTAATTTAGCAAGTTTATAATTCCTCATCTAAGTTTTCAACGAGATTTATATATACTTTGCTAACTTTACTGAAGTTTTAGCCTATTAATTGACTAAGAATTCGAGTGATTTGAGGAGACACGAAACATAGAGAATTTAAGGTTACTGTCAAATTTGAGTGGAATGAAAACTTGTACTAATTATAAATTTTGTATCAATTATATTATTATAGATTAATACATAATTCAGATATTTCAAACCAGTAACTAATCCAACATATCGTTTCTAATATTTTGTAAGTACAATCAAACAGACATGATCAAAACAACACTAACATACTAACATTAATTTCTACAAAATCGTTCAAATAATTTCCAAGCACAAATTGTTCCGAACATATCTTGGCATCTGGACATCAAATGTGTTTCTCATTTGCAACTAAAGTGCTTGCAGTTTTATGGCTGACATTTGCTTGCCTCGAGCTTCTATAAATTAGCATATAATTAAATCTTTAGGCATGAGAAGATTAACTTGCTCATGTTTAGGTTAATTGTTTGAAATGCAATCTAAGATTAGAATTGAACGACCAATTTTGCAGAATGTGTAAATAGGTCAAAAGTCATCAAGATACAAACAATTTTTTTTTTGTATTCGAAGAAAAAATGAAGAGGAATGATTTAGATAGAATATTTGTTGGAACGTAATTTCCATTTAATTACGGAAACATAAAATTTTCAATGTTATATAAAATGTGTTTGTTTTCTGTGACGATAAGTAGAAGATTCAACATTGCCCCAACACTGTTGAAAGTTTGAAACTATAGTAAACCAGCAAAATTACGTCTGACGCCAGACGTAATTCATTGCCACTTTCAGACATATCCGGTAACTCTTTGCTAAGCTCAGACCTATCAGGTAACTCTTTGCCACTCTCAGACCAATCAGGTAACTCTTTGCCACTCTCAGACCTATCAGGTAACTCTTTGACACTCTCAGATCTATCAAGTAACTCTTTGCTACTCTCAGACCTATCAAGTAACTCTTTGCCACTCTCAGACCTATCAGGTAACTCTTTGCCCCTCTCAGACCTATCAGGTAACTCTTTGCCACTCTCAGACCTATCAGGTAACTCTTTGCCACTCTCAGACCTATCAGGTAACTCTTTGCCACTCTCAGACATTTCAGGTAACTCTTTGCCACTCTCAGACCTATCAGGTAGCTCTTTGCCACTCTCAGACCTATCAGGTAACTCTTTGCCACTCACAGACATTTCAGGTAACTCTTTGCCACTCTCAGACCTATCAGGTAACTCTTTGCCACTCTCAGACATTTCAGGTAACTCTTCGCCACTCTAAGACCTATCAGGTAACTCTTTGCCACTCTCAGACCTTTTAGGTAGCCATATAAGTTAGTATATTGAAGTAAGATGCTCCCTACTAGCAACTCTAAGCAACTTGATTAGTTTCTTTTTATAATTCGGTTAGTAGGCGCTAATGGCAGAGAAAGAGACTTTCAATGTGCCAAAAATATTAAATAAGTCTAAGAGAGAACAGAAATCATTTGTTTTGATAATGTGTATATTTTATTTTTGATTAAAAAGACAAAGATTTTTCCATTAAAAAAAATGGTATTTCATTTGTATCAGGTAACTGAAGCTCAAATTGAGTTAAATTTAGGGTATAAACCTAAACCCCAATGAGTTTGACTATCAGAATGTACACGAATGAATAAGACACATGTCTTATTTATAATATTACGGTACTGTATTATTTACAATTTGTTAGTATATATATAATATACTAAACTAATTTGTACCAAATCTCAAGTAAACATATTGATCATATAATGAGAAATAAATACATTGCAATTGAGAGAGCAAAGCTATTATGTGGTGGAGTGTGACCCAATCACAGCTTGCGCATGTGTGTGTTCCCCATGAAAACGTGTACTGATGTGTACTTAGAGGCTAACCACACTGTATTTCTACGTTGCCACACGTCACCACAGTAAATTATTTTCCTAATTTAGAAGATTCACGCTGATTTACGCAGATACGTAAATAATTTTAAACTTTTAAATACAAAAATATATTTGGTATTTATGTATGAACAAAGTCAAGAAAGGCCAGTAAATATAAAGGAATTTTATGAGAGATATGGTGTAATTTACAAAAGGATGTGCTAAGAAAACACACGACAAACTCATTAGGGTTTCTCGGTGAGTACAAACTGTTATTTGATTACATTGTTATTCTTCACATTTAATTGAAATGATTATAATGTAAATCACAAATGATTAACACCCTTTACCCTACTTCATATTGTTAGTAACACAAATAGTCAGTATTTACAAAACGCTATATTCCCTTTCTTTTTGTACGTCACACATCATTTTTGTAGGAAATTCTTGTTACTTTACTGAGTGAAAAGTGAGCAAAAATGCATCCGAAGAATGTCATTTTCTCGTCAACTTACTGGCCCTGTCTGCAGTCTATCCAGTGAAGAAACTATAGCACCGACTCAGAAGAACAGTACTTTGTTTATTTTGCTTAGAGTGAAAATTATGATGGGTTCATGGGAGATCACAGGTAACGATATTTCTGAGGTTAATACTGTCCTAACATTGTCGGGATATTGGGGCAATATTTTAACAATATAAGGCCAAAATGATGATGAAATTGGAGCAATATGATAGTAATGTAGTAATAATGTTAAGGCAATGTTGTCCCCAGAAATATTATTACCTGGTATTTCTAGGAATCTATACGGATCCAGTTAGAAAATTTGTCTTTTACTGTAGATTATTGTAAATAATAATCTTGTCCAAATATATTATTATTATTACTTATCTTATACATTATTGCAAACGATTTTTTATCGAGACTACCTGCCAAATGACGATAGACAATAAGGGTTTCAAAATTAGATTGAATTTGTTAAAAACATGATCTATTTAGTATTTATATTGATTATAATTATTATACCTTATTGAAATTGTCGACGATATGCAAGCATATACCTTTTCTGAATGAATTTTGATCTGAAAAGATAACTAAATTCAAACTTTCAATATTCAATAGTAAGAGTCAGCATAATAATTACCTGCATTAGTCATTTAATTACAGAATAGCAAATTCGGTAGTTGAACGAACAATTAATTTTCATTCTTTAAAATATTCTCATTAATTTTGACCTCTAATACCATTTAATTATCACTCTAATAATAATGAGGAGAATTATGATTTGATGTAAAAAAACACATTTGCATTTTATGCACAAAATTCAGTAATTATATAGGCGTCTTCATCAATAACGATAAATAATTGTTAAATTATGATTTTCTCAGTTATATTATCGTAAATGTAGCAACGTCCGATATCTCGTAATTTACCCAACCTGTCAATATTTCTTTCATCTTTTAATTCTTAAAGAAAAAGTTGAAGTTGAAAAGTAATCTTCGAAACTTAAACTATTTTGTTCAGGTGAAATCATTTCTTTTTGCAGAGCTCAAAGCTTGTTAACTTTTTCTTTTTCTTCCAACTTTGAATTGAAGAACAACCGATCAGGACTGCAGGAATTCGAAAGTTCTCAATCGAAAATTCACTTCTAGGAATTATGTCATTTTCTTGTTAAGTTGATCTCAAAATATAATTAATGATCATATTGAATATAATTTAGCTGCCAATATTTCAAAAACATTGCCAATATTGCAAAGACATTGCCTATATGATAAAAAAAACATTACCAATAAATTTACAACTTTGCAACTATCCATACAACATTACCAATATTGTTACAACAATACCAATATTGTACATTATTATTTTGCCTGGACAAAAATTGCTACCTCGGACAGAGTTTATACATATTTAGATAAATTTAATTTTGAATCAATAAATGAAAGCGTTATCTGTATTGATTCCTATGCCATTTTTCTAATTCAATATGTCTGTAGTTCAATATTTCTGCCGCAAAGTTCCATCGCAGCAGTCAGGGGGGAGCAGCGAGAGCGCTGCGGGGGAGCCAAACTGCATGACCGCTTTGGGGGCTAATTGCACTCCGTCTTAACTGCTCAGAGATACTCCTTGCCTCTGCTCCTGTCTTCTTATGTGCGCTGCCTAACTGCGGATGCGCAGCCCTTAGCCAAAACTAGTCTTTACTACTAGGAATATAATATTACAGTCGTGGCTTCGGGGCGCGCATCTACGTACAATTTGGCAACGCGCTAGGCAGATGGGAGCAGGTCCACAGAGTATTTCTGTGCATTTACGACGGAGTGAAATTAGCCCACAATGCGGTCAGTTTTGTGTCCTCGTTTGCGCTCACGTTGCAACTCGACTGCCGAGGTGGTTACTCCGATTGGTTTTTCCGCTTCCTCGAACCTGCTCCTATTTTCTATTGAGCAAATAAAATTTAATTGAAATTCAAATGGAACGTTTAACTGTACATCACACTGCAGCTTCCTCCACTCTTGCACTTTTCAAACTTGTTTCTCAGGACCCTGAGACCATTAGGTTGTGAACGGTGGGATTATTAATCTAGACTCTAGAGTGAGGAACTGTTTGACAAATTAATTTGCAAATTTGCTTTTGAAGATATCCATTGATTACAACAGTTGTAATAATATAGTTAGTGAAAATACTCAGTAGTGGGCAGAGTGATTGAATTTTGTAATGAAAGAAGAAAGTTATTCAACTTTTACGGTAACTACTCAATTATAAAGAGATTAGAGTAACCAGAAAATGTCGTTACCATCCATTGTAACAATGTTTATCGAGGCAACATTTTCTCATTATTGTGACAACATTGGCAATGTGCTAACGATATTGAGGCAATGATGCAAAAAACATTGTTAGTTGTGATACATCATTAGCAAATCTGAATGTTGCACATTTTCGCCCAACTTATCATGATGTAGATAAATTCAACCGGTAAATTCAACGCAGTAAATTCATCGCCAGTAAATTCATTGCCGTAAATTCTATGCATGGTAAATTCATCGCATGGGAAATTCATCGCATGGTGAATTCATCGCATGGTAAATTCATTGCGTGGTAAATTCATCGGATAGTAAACTCATCGCATGGTAAATTCATCTCATTTTAAATGATTGAATTTTTTGTAATATAATGTCATATAATTTCCATATGTATATCATACAATTAATATAAAATATTTAATAAGTGGATAATTGCATTAATTTATTATTTTATAGTTATGCATATTTTTCTTTAATTTAAATTTATATTATTTCTCAAATATCGTGTTTGGGTAGCTACTCAAGGTTTGAATAACAACATAACTGTAAATTCTACACTTATACAGGGTGGGGCGTAAGTTTGGAAGCAAATGAAAGTGCATATTATAATCCAACGAAAAATATATTTATTAATTTACAGTAATGTATTATTACATAAGGGTTTTAAGAATTCAAAAATCATAAATTTATTCAAAATGTCCCCTCTTGTTTTTAATAACAGCCTCAAATCTCCTCCGAACTCCTCCTACTGCGGCACGCAACTGTTCTTGTGAAATTTCCTTCCAAGATCTCTGGAGCGAACGCTTTAAATCATCCACACTGCGATGGAATTTACCACAGGCCTTTGATTCAAGAATGGACCATACCGAAAAGTCCATAGGATTAACATCTGCGGAACAGGGAGGCCACATTTCTTTGGACCAAAACCGTGGAAGATGGTCATGGCACCAGTTTTGAGTGACTTTTGCAGTATGTGAAGTCGCGCGTCTTGCTGAAATGTCCATAGAGTGTCATTACCGAAGTGATCCTTAGCTGACTCCAACGTTGGCGTAAAAATATTCTCAATATAACATTTAGCATTGATTTTGGCGCCTTGTTCCACAAAAATTAAAGGAGATCTCCAAGTTTCTGAAACGGTGGCCCAGACCATTACTGAAGCAGGTTTCATGGTTCTGTGGACAGTTTTTTGGTCGTATGGGATGTCTTTTGCACTTTTACCAATTATTCTGTCATTCCTCCGGTTGTGAGCCATTTCCACTGTGAAATATTTTTCGTCAGACCAAACAATTTCACCAGCCGTGCCATACTTCAATTCTCTCAGAAGTGCTTTGCTTCTCTCCAATCTCTTTTTCTTTACAGCTTCTGACAGAGTCTGTCTCTTTTGGAGGGTGAAAGAGGACATCTTTAGGTCTTCTTTGACAACTCTTCTCATTGTTCTGAGACTCACATTAGCTGTTTTTGCTAACAATCGTATTGACCTTTTCGGGTTCCTCCAGATCTTCTCTCTGGCACATTTTATCAGTTGTTTGGTTCGTTGTGAGCGTGTTCTACCACTTCTTGGACGATCAGTCAAGTCTCCTCTCTCATTAAAACGCTTCACACACTTCCAAACAGTCGATCTCGCTATTGAGAGAGTCTTTGAAATGACGGAATCTGACTTCCCGGCACGGTGTAGAGCAATAATGGCTTCTCTTTTGTCTGACATTTTTGAATTGACTAAATTTTTGTAACAAATAAAACTGCCAGGTCACAATGTAGTGTCTCTACTATAGTTCAAACCCTATCACCAACTTAGGAACTTATTTTTAAGAATTTTATTAATGTTTGAAAAATTGCTTCCAAACTTACGGCCCACCCTGTATAATACCAATCACCCTTTTTATATAGTTATAGGCTAGAGAGACGAATAATATACATTGGAACCTACAATAATATAGCTGATTGAAATACAAAAGAAATTAGATATTTAATACTCCTCTTGAAATCTATTTTATTGAAATTCGTACATTATGTCTGAGCATCCATTCTATCATTTGTTTAGCAATATTAGTCGAACAATGTTATAGAAAAAAGGCTGCATAAATAAATGATATTAATATTTTCCTAGTGTTTATGTACAAACAGTTTAATGAATATGAGCTGCAAATAGACTTAGTGGTGATAACTCCTGCTTAATATTATAATGCAGCAGCCTGATAAGGCTTACTATATATTGTGTCTACAGTTTGAAACATACATTAAGAATGTACCAAATTCAACTGAATTGAATCAAACATGCAGTAAGACATGTTAAGAGTGTACAACATGGAAAGATTATGAAACCCGTATTTCAATATCTGGTAGAGATCGTGATTGACCTTCACTTCACTGAATAAATTTACATCATGATGGTTTATCTGCAATATTACGCAGCCAAAGAACTTAATTACATACGTACATAAACAGGGTGAAGAAAAGTTTGTGCACAATTGGACAAATGTGTAACTTTATTTGTATTTTTCGATGGAAATACACTGTAAAAAATGTTGTGAAGTGTCTTGTAAAATTTGAAAATATGAAGAATTACTTTTTTAGTCCATTTGTACCCATCAATTGTAGCTATGATTGTATAAGTTTGGAATTTGACTGTTTGAGATTGGAATTAACACATATCTTATTATCAACAATTTAGCATTGTTAAATAATTCGTATTAGTTGATAAATAATGAGTATTCAAAATTAACTTTAAGATATTTTGGGTTTTGATCAGATTGTGTATTGCATCCAATATTCATTCAATATTCATCAAATACTACATTCTATCTCTACTTAACCCTAATGTGTTTGACATTCAGAAGGTATGGGAAGGTTTGACTTTATGTTTAAAAAACACATGTCTATTTATAAACCTATATGTGCACCAAATACCGAGTAAATATATTGAACATACAAGATAAAATAAATTCATAGGTATATAATACATAGGCAACTGAGAGATCAGAGCTGTGATTGGGTGGAGTGTAACTCAATCACAGCTTGCGCATGTGTGTGCACTCCATGAAAACATGGACTGTACTGTGTTTAGAGGCTACAAAGTTTTATTTCTACGTTGCCACACCTCACCACATTTCAATAAATTTCCTAATTTACGTGATTTACGCCAAAAAGTGAATTGTTTTAACTTTTGGATACATAATATGTGTGGTATTCAATTATGAATTAAGTCGAGAAAGGTCTATAAATTTAAAGGAATGAAATGAAAGATATAAAGAATTTAAAAAGGATGTGCTTAGAAAAGACACATCTAACTCATTAGGGTTACTATTCAAAGAGAAAGTTATTCCTAATATTCAAAGCTGTATTCGAATCACAAAATCCAATGTATTCCAATCAGTTCATTGAATTAAGAGGTCTCCTAAAATCAGAAGAAAAATATTTATCCAATCAGTGGTTCATATGGAAAATTGGAATGTAAAAGTCGGAACAGAAAAAAATGTGACAACATTCTAATATTGAGTGTTTGAATTTGAACTAATATATTTACATGAATGTCTGTATTTATGTATCTGTTAGCCCTGTGGACCAAATTGAGTATTTAATAAAGGTTACTGAAAAGCTTTCAAATTGTGAAAAATACTATAGAAATACAAGTCATGAACTCTATTTAATACTGTTTGAAAATATAATTTTAGTTATGTACAAAAAAAAGACATTTCAATCAATTTCAAAGGTTGACATTATTGAAATTTCACTAATTTAAACACTAAATACTTTGATATTCATGGAATATTTTAGAGCAATTACAGTCAAAAGTGAGAATGGAGAGCGAGAAAGAAAGGAAATAAATCCGTTCATGTTATACAAGTGATTAGTACATCAAAATCACTTCATGGTAGAGTTAAATACAAAAAAATGTTAAATTTAATCATGATATATGGACAAGAATATATTGATAATTAAAAATAGTCAGCTATATTCACCTAAACTTTTTCTCGGGCGTATGGGCGTATGAAATGATACAGGAAGTACCAGATATTTCAACTTTCATTATCTCGAGAACTATTAAAGTAAAAAAAAAAAAGAGTCATTAAAAACTTATGTAATTTATCTTTAATATTGTACCTGTTTCATCTCACTACCAATTAAGCAGATACGAGAAATAGAAATGTGTCTAATTTGTCATCATGAAATTAGAAGTTAAGAATTAGAAATTCAATTCAAATGACTATACTTAGATTTAGATCTATCAAGTATTTGTTTTCCCACTGCTACTATCAAATTTATTATTTATAGCATATTGAAGGTTTTCGACTTTTTAAAACAATATTTCGAATATATTTAGTTAGGATTAAAGGTTTATCGTCTGCCACTTTTGAATTTTCTTCTAATTTGTCTTAATTTTTTAATTTATTGCAATTGATTCTAAGTGGTACAATTGATTGCAGTGGATTCTAAGTGACTGCAGTGGATTCTAATTGATTGCAGTGGATTCTAAGTGACTGCAGTGGATTCTAAGTGACTACAGTGGATTCTATTATTGATTGCAGTGGATTCTAAGTGACTGCAGTGGATTCTAAGTGACTGCAGTGGATTCTAAGTGACTACAGGTGATTCTAAGTGACTGCTGTGGATTTTAAGTGACTGCAGTGGATTCTAAGTGACAGCAGCGGATTCTAAGTGACTGCAGTGGATTCTAAGTGACTGCAGAGGATTCTAAGTGACTGCAGTGGATTCTAAGTGACTACAGTGTATTCTAAGTGACTGTAGTGGATTCTAAGTGACTACAATTGATTCTAAGTGACTGCAGTGGATTCTAAGTGACTACAGTGGATTCTAAGTGACTACAGTGGATTCTAAGTGACTGCAGTGGATTCTAAGTGACTACAGTGGATTCTAAGTGACTACAGTGGATTCTAAGGGACTACAGTGGATTCTAAGTGACTGCAGTGGATTCTAAGTGACTGCAGTGGATTCTAAGTGATTGCAGTGGATTCTAAGTGACTACAGTGGATTCTAAGTGACTACAGTGGATTCTAAGTGATTGCAGAGGATTCTAAGTGCCTGCATTGGATTCTAAGTGACTGCAGTGGATTCTAAGTGACTGTATTGGATTCTAAGTGACTACAGTGGATTCTAAGTGACTGCAGTGGATTCTAATTGATTGCAATGGATTCTAAGTGACTACAGTGGATTCTAAGTGACTGCAGTGGATTTTAAGTGACTGCAGTGGATTCTAAGTGACTGCAGTGGATTCTATGTGACTACAGTGGATTCTATGTGACTACAGTGGATTCTAAGTGATTGCAGTGAATTTTGAATTATTACAGTGGATTCAAATTAATTACCATGCAGTGATTCCAATTACTTACCAGTATTTCCAAGTAATTCCTATTGATTCAAAATAATATTCAGTCTTTCATTCTCACTTAAGAATAATAATTCATTTAAACCAAAAATAAAATCTAGTAAAAAAATTATTAAGGATTTATACAAATTTAATTATAAAAACATATTTAGTAATGTGTTTTAATGTAATGTGTATATGGTAGATAATTATAATTTATTTTCGAAATAAAATTGCTTTAAATAAATATATTTTGTAATTTTATTTAGTATTAATAATTATTATCCTAATCTAGTATATCGATATCAAATAGTTTTCCTCTTTTTTTTCTGAAAAAGTGTTGCTTACGTTCAAAACACAAAAACAATTAATATTTAAATACTCTGGTCAACTATACAATGATAATTTGATAAATTATTATTTGTTAAAACTATGTTATAGAGGATATAATCATTAACAAATATTCAACTAAATTAGCTGTTTATGATATTTTATTTCATCCAACCAATATATATGTTAGTTTTATTTTATTTGTTTAGCTAAGTCGTGTTTTGTTTATTTGATCAAGTCATTCAAGCATAGAATATTAATATCAATCTTCAGCTCTGAAGTCCTTTGTATTTGAGATAGATGAGGCATCTCTAATAGATATTGTTATCACGAACATCATAGGACTAAATTATACTAATTTATTAAATATAAATGATACGTATTAGTGTGTTAGTGGAAATGGAGAAATAGAGGATATAAATATATTGAATGAAATTAATTATATAAAAGTCTAACAAAGATGCGTGCAACATTCAACAAATATTCTAGAATACTAAATTTGTAATCGAATTTAAAATTAGATTATATTTTCATTTATATTCATATATTTATCATAAGTAATTAGCGCCACCTGTCTTGTTAATTAGAAACCATATTATAGAGATTTCACCTCATGGGTTTCAGTTTAGTTTTCGACATGCTAAAGTAAACACCTAAAAATCTGTGCCTATAGTAACTGTGTTCCCCAAATTAGGTAAGAGTTATTTGTGTGTAATATTTTGTTGATAATTTGTTGAGAATAGCGTTAGCGCTATACTCTTTTTTAGGTTTTATACTTTATTAGTGTTCAGTTCACCCTATCGTGCTAACGCTAAAAATTCCTATCCTATCCTGTCCTACGGCCTTCAAATCTGAATTTCTAGCTTAAATTTGTGTGCTATTTTGAATCCTTCTAATTTCTTTTGTTTGTCTATAAATTCTCTTAAAAAGTTTGCGATTTGAGTTAGTTCAAAATGCGACTTTAACTACTATCATATTTTCCATGTTTAAGTTTAAAACCTTTATTTTGTCATAGATTTGTGTAATTTGTTTATTATGTTAATTTAAAGTTAGTTTTTGTATCTGCTTGCAGGTACCGTTTTGTTCGTTACCCTGATCATTAATTCAAAACTACAAATCTCCAAATGCATTTAACTCCATCCTCATCCCTTCAACAATTAATAAAACGCGTTACCTAAAATGAATAAAAAAGAACACAGAATTTGAGGCCAGAATAAATACAAGGCGAAGTATAAAAAATATTAATCCACTAAATTTGTCGAGTGCGATTACAAAATTAATATCAGAATATTAATTAAAATTATTTATAACATTTTTCTTCGTATTCAGGAAAGTTGGAATTAAATGTGTTTTGAGGTCATTTCTTTAATTGTTTTCAAATTAATTGCAATATTAGCATCAACAACCACAATGCACGGGTTGAAGTCATACTACTTCCAAAACAAATAACAAGTTGATGCTTCAAATTAGGGTTAGATATTAACAAGAAAAATGCGAAGTGATGAAAAAGCGAAGACAAAATTAAGAATTATTGTATATTGTATATATCGTTGAAACTAATAGCGTATATTGCTATTATGTTAGCGTTGGAAAGACTTAATGAAGTCTTGATATAAATTAATAAACTAATTTATAACTTATTTATTGTGTTATTTCCTGATAGATTTGTAAGAGTATTTTAAATAATAATAAAATAGTTCTAATTTTTATTTTTATGCACGACCTCTATTTACCCCAAATAATAAGATTACTAGGGTAAGTTCCTAGTTATCATACGGTTCCTTATTATCGATCACATATTGTAAAATTAAATAATAATTATTAAAATAAAGTGTAAATACTAATTATTTTTATCATATGGTATAATCGGTAATGTGAAATGAAGAACTTACACTAATGTACACATGTAATATTACACAATCTTAACAAACTGCATAACTATTAATTATTCCATTTATTTTGAGCTCAAAGGAGGAACTTTGTATTGGTTTTAAATAATAAAAATTGCTCAACTGCTTTTCGATAAAGAAAGAAAAGACGATAATTTTCTCTAAAACTAAAGAAAAAATCATTTTAATGAGAATCCGAACATAGAGAGTAAATAAAAGTAAGTTGGAAGTGCCAGAAAAATCTCCAACTTCGGTATGACTTCTTGCAGCCAAAACTCATTTTGTTCCATTTTTATTTCCGAAACTCTGGGCTTATTGTTTCTCGGTGGGACTGAAAATTAATTCCAAGTCTTTCTCAACTCACTTTCCGATGAATAAAATGCTTTCTTATTTATAAAAGCTGCAATATTCTAAACAAAATAATCTGCACTGAGATTAGAATGTTGTATCAGTTGGGGTGCAAAAGACGGGGCATATTTATTAAAAATATCTTATTAGTTGTAATAGTTGGGGAATTAAAAGGGATACTTTTCTGGTAAGGTTTATTTTTAAGTACTTTTATTTAGGAAATTTTTGAAGAGAAATTTTAATAAGCTCCCTTTTCTGAATTGAAAGTGAAATGAATATTTTTTCTAATTTTCGATATTTTTTTATATAATAGGTAATGCTAATTGGCGATAAGCGGCATTGGCAGATATATATTATAAATGACTTTGTAATCTAGATCTAGAAAACTATGCAGAATGATATTAACACATATTGTTGTACTTGCTCTTATAGAAAATATTATTGTGGGGACATACAAGAATATGAGGGGGGCTCCTCTTAATTGTCTCTTTATAATCTTGATAGTCCAGAATTATTTGACCTTAGAGATGAATGACGGGTAACGCCGTTTTAGAAATTTCACTTTTTGAAATACATTTTTAACTTCAAAATGACTTCAAACTTCCAAATAAATTTTTAACTTCGAAATATTTTTTCCCTTTTTTTAATTTACCTCATTCCAAAAGTTAACTTTTCTTTTTTCTTAAATTTTTTATATAAATCAATTTAATTTCAAATCACTCGAATGATCTGTTCAGAAGTACCTTTAATCAAACAAACTGGTTAATGTCTTAGGATGTTGCACACACTCTGTCAGTGACATTTCACGTCAGGGACATCCCTCAGACACAAATTAAACTTCCAAAGCTGTTCAATAACACTAACAAAGTGTAGTTTTACTTTTAGTTAATGGTCATCTAATGGGTAGGCTTCTCATTTTCTTTGCCATTTGACCTCAAATAATCGACCTAACGAAACTCTATCCTGAAATGAATAGGAAAATGTTTAAGTTTAACATTGTAAATTACGTCATATCCCTGGATTTCCACTTTAGCACAATAAAGCAATATCTTTTAAAAATAATTCAAAACATTGTTTACATCCCATACAACAATATTACTACCCTTTATTGAGGAAACTCTAAGAAATATTGTAGCAATGCTGTAACAATATTGGCCATTGGGGCAATGTTGTAACAATATTTGGGAATTGCTATTATAATATTGTGGAATTGTTGTAACAATGTTGGAGCAATGTTAGTTTTCAAATGGGTAACTAAATTATTGTTTTGACCATAACATTAGATTTCAGATATTACTGATTTTTTTTTATCTCAAATGGTTTATACTATTCCTCACTAATTACAAGATTTCATCGCATTTTCAATTTAGTGGAAGATAACAATTTGTAGACGATATTCTAATGTTTCTATTCGAAATAAATATTTTCTCGCTATCAATACAGGGATGGTTTGACATGTGCAGCTAACTGCAGTCATTGTCTGAATGGCGGAAATTGTGGTGGAGACAGAGGAGCTTGCAAGTGTGTGGGTGAACACTTTGGAGCTTTCTGTGAACAATCCCTTTAGAAACAGTTTCCTGGTGTGAACAATGCGTTTGTCAACAATTTCTTTATGTGAACAATCCATTTGTCCACAATTTTTTAATGTGAAAAATTCCTTTCTCCAGAATTTCCTAATGTGAACAATACTGCCATGGAGATCATTAGAATGTTTCTCATTACATTATAGTATAAAAAGTATAGAGCCACAATTTGCAGTGCTTAGTGAAATTATAGAGCCACAGTATACTGTGCTTACTGAAAGTATATGTATAGCCATATTATACAGTGCTTATTGAAAGTTTGGAATCACACTATGCTGTACTTATTGATAGCATAGAGACAATCATTCCAACTCAATGTAATTATTCTTTTTTATGAGAAAATAGTAAAACGATTAAATAAGAATCTTGTGGAAAGTAGAACAATGAGATGATGTGCACTTGTAGAACGAATTTTTCCGCTGTTGCTTATAAATGACCTTGATATTTTACCTGTTTGCTCCCAAAATTTAATTAAAGTATTCCTGGATAATGACCATATCGTCCCACCAAATTTCAGGAAATTTGATTGCATGATTTTTGTGTTATAGAGTTACAAATGTCCTTGACCTTTGGTCGGATGGTACATGGCTTGAAAAAAAAAATCCTTATTGGCATGAAAAAGTGGAGACTAATTGTGTTGTAATTCTAACTCTGGTACACTTGTCACAATATGAGTGACACTATTCGACTAACACTATCCAAGTGACGCAATTAGAGAGACACCATTCGAGTGACACACGTAGTAGAGTGACACTATTGGCACTATTTATTAGAGTGACGCTATTGACACTATTAGAGTGACACTATTGAAACTATTCAAGTAACACTTTTGACGCCTTTCGATTTCAAAAGCAGCCAAACTGAAGGTCATTTAGAAAGCAGTTTATTTTGTGTGGCGAATGATACAGAAAATTGAATTGGAGGTGAAAACCTACTCTGCATCCCGTAGACTCTTTATTGCTACAATTTACAACAAATGACCGTGAATTCGCTTTCCTGGAATAATCCCTGTTATTCAGAATATTGTTTTCTACCAATACCACAATTTAATATGAGGAAATTCAGAAGGAACTCAGAGGAAGAATCGGAAGACCTGAACAGTAAACATCAAGAAATAACATTTTATAGTAAGTTTCGTTTTATCGGACTGTTTTATATTTCCGATCATATTAGAAAAACTTACTTTTAGCCTGGAACTTACCCTACTGCAGAGTGCAGTTACATCCTTGGAAGAACATATAAAATGAATGGTACGGAGTGAATTTCTTTAGTAAATTTCTTACCTTAACTGTATCACTCCTGGGAAATTAAAATGTGGTAAATTAAAACTTTACCACGATAAATTCTATTAATCAGATTAAAATAGTACTATTAAACTATGCAATATATAAAATAGATGGTTCTTGGTAAATTAGATCCAGGTAATTTCACTTCCGTTAAAATACTCCTAAAAATTCATTTCATCACTGTCGAAGCGACCCGGAAGGAGAATCAACCTCCCATTAATACATCATTAATATTTAATGATAATATTGAAAAATATTAGAAGTAGTGATAAAATTAAAGTTGTAGCAGTTATTTTTCTTTCCATCTCCCTTCTCCTCTCAGCTTAATAAATTCTTATTTTCACAACTAACTTTGATACTGTTATCTATAACTTACACAACGTGTTTCCCTTTTACTTAAATTTTCCTTCAGATAATGTATCTGTAACATTAAAATTGGTAATGATAATTATTTTGGTAATAATAACATTATTTTTTGTAATTCTGTCACTGCTTCTCATCAATTTAACAAGGAGAGATTGTTAAGGTTTACATCACTGAGTTAAGAAGTTACGTGATGAAATTTTAATATAAATACATAATTCACTAAAGTGTAAATAAGTTAAAGGAGTTGAGACAAAGTGTTGAGGGAAGTTATATAGTGGGGCCATTGAAGATTGAGAGCGAGAAGTTATGGTGGGACATAAAAGATTGAAAGGAGGAAGTTATCGTGGGGCAATAGAATATTGAAAGTAAAACGTTATGATGGGGCCATAGAAAATTAAGAGAGAAAATTTATGTTTGGGCCGTAGAATATTGAAAGGAAAAAGTTATGTTAGGGTAATAGAAGATTGAGAGGGAAAGTTATGGTGGGCTCATAAAATATTATCAGTGAAAAGTTGTTGTGGGGCCATAGAAAATTGAGAGGGAATAATGTATAAATACCGGATGGAAAATTGCCAATGAGCATTATTACTAACAATAATTGCTCAAGACTACCATGCTACAATCATTTCGTAAATACATTCATCCTAGTGATTACATATATCAAACTACAGGACAGCATGTTCTCTGCCATAAATTCAAACCTTAGATACAATATTTTCCATCTAGAAAATAACTGCTATTCGCCCCATAAAGATTTTGATGGTCCACAGCTGCGTGGAAGGCAATTGGAGGACATTCTTGGGCGAAGAATCGCACTCTTCCCAAAGCTTGACTTGCGATGCCATTTGTCATGACGGATGCAACGATGGCGGCATCTGCGTCCAGCCAGACAGTTATAATTGTCCAGAACGATTTACTGGTGGAAATTGCGAGATAAAAACCTGCGGATTTAGGAGTTATTGTCTTCGAATGTGGTCTCCAAAAACAAGTGAGTTTAAACCCTATTGCAGTGATTGAGAAATCTATGACAGGTATAGAAAGAGTTTGATGAATGCCTTCAAGCTAAGAGAGAAACATAGTATCTCACCAAGATAAACGGAAGATTAAGTCCACTGGTCTTGCTTAAAGATAATGAGAACAAGATTATACCCATACTTATGATTAATAGTTCATTTTGTAAATAAATGTAACGTAATATACTACATTAACAACTTAACATACCAGAAAAATTGCTGAAGAAAATAAAATTCAAAAAAACTAATATACAAACTTATCATAAATGATTCAGAGGTAGTTATAACAACTATTAAATATAATAGTAATACAGTAATAATATAGGGATACAGTAAGTACCCCAATTCGGACACTGTTAGCAATATGGGGACACAGTAGTTACACCAATCAGAACACTGTTAGCAAAATAGGGATACATATGGGAATATATAGAACAATCTACTACTGTGAAAGAACTCAAATAATAAACGTGGAGTGCCTAGATGGCTACTGTATGTTCAGTGGTAATTTGGCAGCCCTTTTACTTTGTGATGGCAACTAGACCTCTCATATTGACGAACAACAGGTAAGGACCATATCAATCACTTGGTTTGACCCAGGTGAGAAAAAAACATCGGTAAAACATTGCCTTTTTTGTTACAACATTGGAACAGTGTTTCCTCGAAAAAAACATTCGTACCTAGGAAATGACTTTTGAGATTGAAGAATTCAAAAATTTGTTAATATCATATTGTTCTTTTTTGACTTTTTTTATTTAACCAAATATTGTGATATTAATAAACAAACACATCAATAATATATTAGTACCACTTGTAGTGTAGTTTGTTCAATTATTGGTCACAAATATAGAAATAAATTATATACAGTAAAATTCCTGAGTTATGAAGCTCTCGAGTAATGAAGCACATGAGTTATGAAATGCACCTGAGTTAGGAAGTATTTTCTATGTTTAAATTATAGAAAACGATTTACGTCAAGAATTTGGTCCAAGTTAACCCTCAAGGAGCATAATTTTATCCAAGATATTAATCATAGAAAACTATCAGTGTCTCTGAGATATGAAGTGGCTCTGAGTTATGAAGAAACCAGTATTTCATAACTCTGGAGTTTCTCTGTATTTTTATTGATAGAAGTTAAGTAAATTTCAAGTAATCCAAATTATTCAAAATTTCAAGTAGACCAACAAATGTTAATTTACCCAAGTGTTATTTTTTTCTGCAATGTAGTCGTATATGTATTGCACTTTTCCTACAGTTCCACTCATATAATAAAAGTACATTCTATTGCATATAAATATTCAAGCACTTCCGTAGCAGTTTAAGAGCGTGTATCACTTATCTTCAGTCCAATAAAGATAATCTGGGTAATAAATCTATACTAAGAGTCAGGAGTAATACGGGATATATGACAAAACAATGAGGATGGGGTGGGTGTGAACATTGGGTAAGTGTGAGGATGGAGTGGCTGTGATGATGTGGTGGCTCTGATGATGGGGTGAGTGTATGGATGGGGTGGGTGTGAGGATGGGGTGGTACGTGTGAGGATGGGGTGATTATGAGGATGGGGTGGGTGTTATGATGGGGTTGGTGTTATGATGGGGTGGGTGTGAGGATGGGGTAAGAGTGAGGATGGGGTGAGTGTGAGGATGGGGTGGGTGTGATGATGGGGTTGGTGTTATGATGGGGTTGGTGTTATGATGGGGTTGGTGTTATGGTGGGGTGGGTGTGAGGATGAGGTGGGTGTGAGGATGGGGCGAGAGTGAGGATGGGCTGAGTGTGAGGATGGGGTGGGTGTGAGGATGGGGTGAGTGTGAGGATGGGGTGAGTGTGAGGATGGGGTGAGTGTGATGATGGTGTTGGTGTGATAATGGGGTGGGTCTGAGGATCGGGTGGATGTGAGGATGGTGTTGGTGTGAGGGCGGGGTATGTGCTGAATGCAACTTGTACCTTCAACCACCATTATTTTTTACCAGGATATTAGCTCGTTATTATATAGGGTTGAGAAGGGAGAATACTCGCGCAGCTTGCACATGGGGCGAATCTTTTGCACCACAAATTAAAATGGCTAAGAACGTGCTAGCCCAATAACAAAATTTCGAAAACTTGGAAGTCTCCTCAAATTTCGTGGAACAGGGGTTTAAAATCAATCCTCTTCAACAACATTCTAGTTCCATCTTTCAGAGAGATGAAAGATCCCATCAGAATAAGCCTTCCATCTTCCAACAAGATGGAACGCTTTTATGATACTGATATAAGATATATGAGATTATATGTTGCGAATTATATACCGGATAAAAATTTCAATATTTTATCAATAAAAATGTTCCAATACAATGAAATATAATAAATGTCAAGAGAAGAGAAAATGGTCCTTTTCATTTCGTATTTATTCATCTATCCGATAGTTTTATTGCATCTGGTAATTAATTAATTGTTCACCCTAATATTTCAATAAAATATGAAATTACTCATTTTTTTCCTTTTGATTTGAACATCAGAAGTGACTTGGCATTTATCCAGAAAAAATTAACTGGCTTAGACGACAGGAAAAAGATATAAATTATGCCTAAAATGTATAATTAGTAAAAGGTAACGTGTATTGCATTTCAGATATATTAGGGACGAAAGCTTAACGTTATTATAACTACTCTTTTAACTCAAATGTTATAAGTTTGTTATTTCAGAATTTAACATAAAGTTTCAACGTTGAGTTTAAATCAACGTTTTGATAACAAGAAATTTAAGAAGATGAATCTTTTCAATTATGAATGGTATGACGATAGTTAACTGTATCGTAGCTTATGCTTTCAGATACGAAGGTATCTAGCATGACGATTGTCTCCCCATCCAGTCTTTCACACGCTGGCTCTTAGTGCGCCACCGATGTATCTGGAGGAGTACGTGATTTCCCGGGGGAACTGTGTTGTCAACTGGGGTGAGTCGACGCAATCATAACACTTCAAAAACGTTCTTCTTCTTTTTTCAAAATATATAAACCATTTTTAAGATTTCAACTAAAAAATAAATGAATCTGAAGGAAGACTGTGGTTTCTTATCCATTGCACTAATTTTTTTCTGTAATTTTTAAAAACAAATGAATTTTAAACTGATAATCATTTAATTCTTGTATATTAGTTAGATAATCATTTCTGTTATCATCACAATGGAGACTTGAAAAAATACATTCCCATAGGACTATAAATGTTTCACTTCTAAATATTAAAGGAAATGAGATTTTCTTCCCAATTCAAGAATTTGAAATAAAGTTTTTCAAATAATGAATCTAAACTATATTTTTTCAGCTCGAAATTATGATGACACTATTTTTAAAACCTGTAAGACCAATTTGAGTTGTTCTCTGAGTAATTGAATAACCATGGTTTAATAGATAGAAGGCAGAGTTTTTTTCATATTTGAAGTAGTGTTTATCTAACTAATTCGTCATCACAAGTTGATACAAAAAACATTGTACTATGGATGCACTATTACGACAAAAATTGATTGGAAATAAATTAGCTCAATTTATGACATATTACGATTGTTTTTTCGTGGATTCTTTTATCTTTCTTGATTTATAGAATATTCTGAATATTAATTGAAACTTAGCAAACAAACATATTTAGATACAAATTTTTTTGAATCAATCTGCATTATTGTCACAACATTTATTGACTATTTATGCATAATTTATTGTGATATTAATTCAACTCAGACGGCTCCATTCTGAGTTGCTAATCATCCATCTTATTTCTCGGTAGGATTTGATTCAGGTTAATTGTGTGTAAGTAATCAAGCTGCAATTTTCTCTTACAATGTTTTGGCAGAGTATATGAAATTGTTAGTAATGTACTATCTTGTTAGGCAAGCTACAATTTCCCTGATGTTTCACATTTTAATATTAATGTGGGGGTGCTAGGACATCTGCCACTCGGACAATTGCCACCCCCAGACAACTGCCACCCGGACAATTGCTACCCTTATGATTATTATCAGGGTTGTGACAATATGCTTTTTAAATCAAAGATATTAAGAATATCTTAGACGAAAATATATTGAACTGTATCGAATTGTATATAACGGTTGGTTGAAACGAACTAATAGTGTTTGATCGTCTCTTTTAATAATATTTTAAGGATCTATGATTTTAAAGAGTATTGTCACAACTCTAATTATTATTATCAGGATTGATAACTTGAAAATTATTTCAATTGAGTAGCAGCAATAGAAATACCTATCATTTTTCCATTATCAAAATGATAAAAAATAAAGAACTTTACTTTGTGAAATAATAGAGGCTATTATCAATGACAGACAGAGAATTAACAATAATGTTGTACATATATTGATGACGTCAATTAATGAACCCGTCTTTTACAACAAAATTCTAAACCTTTCACTATAACAGAAAGAAAGGTTTGAGAATTCAGAATAGAAAATATAACTGAAAGATGTATAACTGGGCAACAGATTTCAAATATTGTAACTTGTCATATCCTAGATTATAGATATTTGTTAATTATTTATAAGAAAAATAATTATTTTATAAAGGAAACGATCAATAATTGTATAATGGAAATAAATAGCATAAATGATAATGATAATAAGAAAATTTAGTTTATAAAGGAACTGCTCAAATTATTCTATAATGGAAATAAATCGCATTAAAAATAATATACACTTTATTATATCACCTATGGGAATAATTAAATTAACAATATTTGATGAGAGAAGAAATTTTCATCTTAAAATGGATAATAATAACTAATGATTTAACCGTATGAAAACAATATGCACAGGTTATAACTTTCTTTTCAGTTAATAAGCCCGATAATAAATATTAGAGTGGCAATTGTCCGGGGTGGCAATTATCCGGGGTGGCAATTGTCCGGGGGTGGCAGATGTCCTGTCAAGTACAGAAAGCTCAAACCAGATGTCAGGACATACATACCACTCGTACACCTTAATTAGACGCACTAAGCAGCTTCCAAACCTTTGAAGTAACTAAGTGTGCCTTAGGTAAATGAAGCAAACCAAAATGTACTGTACCTTACTGGCTCATATTAACCTGTTAAACATGAAAGACATGAAATAAAGCACACAGAGCTGTACAGTACCTCCCTGACTCATATTCAGATGTTAAACTTGAAAGACATACTGCGATTGTGCATATTTAAAATATAAATAATATGAAAAAGTATTTCTTACAAACATAACAATGGCAGATATTTATTTTCCGTAATTTTGATTGAAACTAAATACAAATGAATACATGTATATATTATTATAAATGCTCATTGATTTCAAATTACTTTTGTGCAATACTTTTGAAAGGGAGCCACTTGTTAAAGGGGATCACTATTGTAAGAGAGCCATTTATTAAAGGGAGTTACTTATTGAAGAGAGCCACTTGTTTCAATTAAGCACTTTTGAAAGAAAGCCACCTGTTAAATGGGAGACACTTGATAAAGAGGTCCACTTATTAAAGAGGACCTCTTGCTTAAGGGAGCCACTTGTTAGATGGGAGCCACTTGATAATGGGAGCCACTTGTGAAAAGGAGGCACTCTTCGAAGGAGACCACTTTCTTATGGGAGCCACTTGTCTTAGGGAGCCACTTTTTGAAGAGAGCCACATGTTAGATGCAGTACAGTACCATAATTATATCAAAATATATATATGTATGTAATGTTTATTATATTTATATTTTCATTTCAATAGTCATTCTAATAATTTAGCAAATGTAAAGGTATAATAATTCATATCTAATATACTTCACTCTAACAACTAAATTTATTCCGCGAGAAACGATAAAGCAAAGAGACGCTAAATATATTCACAGCGTGTAAATATATTTCTCTAAAACTCTCTTGAGAAAAATATCCCCAATCTGTTTACTCTGTTGAGATTTGCTTATTAGTTATCCATTTACTGGGAACGATTTGATGCTATTTTTTACAGGTCAGGTAACTAGAATATCAAATTTAAATTGTAATTTCTATCGTCTATCAAGATTAAAGATTTACAAAGAGGCTTTTTAAGATTTTTTCCGTATTTAGCTCTTTTAGTCAAACAATTTCCCATGCATGAGGTAATGAGTTACCAAGTCATAATAGTGGAGTTTGAACACTTTGAATCAACATAAAATGCAGTGGATTAGCATGAGGTAGTTTGTGCTTAATGGAATGACTTCTGGTAGCTACACACTAATTTGATATGGAGTGAATAAACAGAAACAAACTGTAAAAAACCTTTCTGTTTGTTTGAGATATTACAAACAGGAATTAGAATCTAACGATTACTAGTGTTAGTATTAAAAAAACTATTAGTATTACTAAAAGTATTAGTAGTATTAACATTATCTATATTAATGCCAGTATTAGTATTATTACTATGAATAGCATCCATATCAGTATTAGATAGTCTAATAATATTCAAAACTAGGAAAACATTGAAGAAGTCTCCTAGGAATCATATTCACAACTAATTGAAAACTAATTCCAATCTAAGTAGCAAAATATTTTCATTAAAATCACGGATTTTTTTCTTGCTATCGGTTGATAATACGACAGAAAAAACATTTACATTGAATGAACCCGTGGGGTGAATGAGTTTACCATTCCTATTCTTATATCTTTAATCATAATCAACAGTTTCTTTACCTGCCTAATTAATTCTGTTTTTGATAATAACTAAAAATATTCCTCAGCTAATTTGTAAGGTTGGTATAATTAGAGTTATTTCCCAGACCATTAAAATACAAAGAACTTCTTCACTTCTCTCTCATTATTTTATTAACAAACGAAAGGGGCTGAGAAAAAAGAAGAAGAAAAACTTGTATCTGAAAACAGTGAAGAAAGAACTGTACATCGTGTACTGAAATAGTGTACTGGAGTGTGACGTACTGGAGTGAAGTGTACTGGACTGTAGTGTACTGAAATATAGTGTACTGGAGTGTAGGTGTAATCACAGAATGGTATAAATTTTTGAGTAATATTCAGAAGTTCAGAACTCAGTTCACTTCTGCGACTCGGAGGGAGTGGACGCATATGTGTTGCAGCGTTGATTCTAACTCAACGTTAGAATTCTGCAGATACAATAAAAGTAGTCACTTTTTCATTTGCACATGATTGTTTCTTAATGGTAATTATTTTTATGTTAATGTATCCTATTCGTTTATCGAATAGGCAACAAAAGAATGTTCATACAATAACTATTTATAGGTAATACAAATAATATTCCAGTAAGGATTAACTCTTACGGTGAAGAACATTCATGCAATATATATTTACAATTCAATAGAAACAATATACAATGAACTCTTGCGTTAAGAACATTCATACAATATCTGTTTACAAACAATACAAATAATATTCCACTAGATTTAGACACTTATTTTTATGAACATTCGTACACTATCTCTTCACAGTTAATACAAATAGTATTCCACTATGGATGAACTTTTAAGTTGAAGAACATTCATGCGATGGTATTCAGGTAATACGTATATTTTATACGAATACATAATATTAAAAATGTGATAAGGAATTCGTCAATTTCTCCCAATTAAGGTTAAATACAGTGTACGTGTGATATAAATCCACTTTGAGATTTCTGATATTTTCGAAATTCTTCTTAATGTAGGCCTCTTTTGTAAGTTCCAAATAATTCCTGAAATAGTACTTAAGTAAAAATGATGACAATAACATGTATTTATGATATCGCTTAATTAGTTATTGTCTTAATTATGTTAAGTGTTTGGATTAGTATGAAACAGAAAGCTTTGAATAAAGCTAATTGTTCTGCAAAACTGTAAGTTTGAATCGGTAATTAAAATCTGATTGATTCATCAAATAATTTTAACAGATTCAACATGATGAAACTTTTTTTGAAACCATGAAATTGAATATCAAGTTGATTTTTTAAAATACAATCATACATACAAGTTATTTCATGACTAATGCGATAACAATAATTATTATATTTATAACAGGTGCCTAGCTATTTTAACCAACGGTTGTGAACAGTTAAAAAATGTTTATTGTAGTTGAGTTTGACAAACAGGTAATTATTTGACAGTTTATGTTGGGCAATAGACTACTGGAACAATCTGTAATTAAGTAATATGTATAATTCTCAATACTAACCAAATGTCACTCTTATTTCCTTCATGAATTCATTCTTGTTATTCTAAAAGGCAATTAGTAAACACATTCTAGAGTTAATTGTGTTCACGGACAGATTTCTGAAGAGAAAATAATAAGCTAGTTTTAATTATTTACTTAAGGTTTGTTCTATTTCACTTTCTGGGAATTGTTTGTACTTGACATCTCCTCTGTAATGAAATCCTCTATAATGAACCATATCTATTTTTCGAGTCTTGTGAAATAAATTACACTGTCTAGTAAATATTTCAAAATAAAATAGTTTTTTTATTCTGTTACAAATGGCTAGGTGTCTCTTTTTAATCTGATATGTTGAAAATACTCTATATGTATAGTGAACTAGTTCTTTTTCACTATAGAGGAGTTCTACCTTAGTTATATAATATCTCTAGAGAAATAAAATCTATAAAATTCAAGAGTTCATTTATTTATTTAAATTTATTTTATCATTATATCTTTTTATATAATAATAATTATTATATCTTTGAATATAACAATAATTATTACAGTTACATATGCTTGTTTAATATATATAGATATATTGGTATTGGTATTTATTGGTATATCAATTCAAATTTCGATTTATTTAGTTTATCAAAGTAATCCATATGCTTATATTTCAACGTTCCACATTACAATATTTCTTTGGGCGATATTGCCAATATTGTCCCGGAGAACATCTCTACCTGGGATGTATTCAAGTTTTGTTCAGGACTATTTCTTAACTGTGCAGAGGCTTGTTTCGGAGGAATTATAACTTTGTATCATCAAATCTTGACTCGAGTTGCTGAAATCCAGGAATCAATGAAAATAATGCCACATTTTAGTTTTTATTTAGTTTAATAATATTGATCACAATGAGTAAATCTAGACCTCTGATGAAACACAGGCGCTATTGCGTCACATTGTAACTTACAGCAAAAAAACCTAGATGTTTCAAGCGTGACGCAAAATGTGACACAGCAGCGATTGAACTTCATCTGGGCTTTTGAGGGCCACCTTACCAAAAATGAAGTAAAATAAAATAGAACAAATTGTGTAGCATTATTTTCACAGATAATTGTACGATGAATAAATACGTTATACAAAACGAAAGTCACAAGGTTTAAACTATATTACGTCACATTATTTTAAAACTATATATCAATATTTCAAACCGGTCTGGATCTATGAGAGTCGATGGTAGTTCCAGGTTAAAATTTTGTTATTATCGTAAAGTTGCCTGAAATGCTCAAGCCGTAATTGAGGTTCCTTTTTTATGGTTTTTCATTTTGCCAAAATCGTGTACTGTTGTTACGTAACCGCAGCATCGTCGCAATATACTGTGTCATTTTTATAGTATTGCTAATGTGTAGAATATTCAGGTAATATTCAGATTATAAGGAGACTGAATATAGTTAACAAATAGAATGTATTAATAATAGATAATGTTTATTTTCGAATTAATTAATAATAAATAATTAAATCTGAGGAAATGAGGAAACAATCCATTGCAGTTAATTGTAAATGTTCTCCATGCATTATTAATTTTTATATTCATATATTAAAAAAAGGAGTTTTAATTTCGCTTTAATAATCAGTCAATTCGTTAAGCGGAGATTCTAAGCGTAAATATAATATTTTTAGTAAAATCCGTACACTTAAATCAAATAGAATTGCAATAGAGTTCAATAATCAGTATGTTGAAAAGCTTTATTTTTTTATTACTACATGCATGATAATGAATTCATTGAGATATTATTAGTCATTTGAAATTTTTATGCTACATATATCGGGTATGAAATAATCGACTACTTGAGGCATATTTCAAGTAAGACAAATTTATACAATATTATTACTAATACTACATATATAAGTAGATCTAATCAAGATTATCTTATATAATATCTTAAAATATAGATTTAAATTCTGTTATTTCTTTGAATTTTTATCATTAATGATTGACTGATCATTTTGTTAAATTTATCATTATAAAAATGTATTCATTATTTAGTTAGCAGGATAAAGTGCAACGGTCTAATCTATTTGATGAAATTTGTTGTATTAATTGAACATTTTCTTACTTTGAAAGCTGTAAAAGTATTGAGATAATATGTCTACTTTTATAAACTTTGATATTATTTAATATTTTAAACTAGAGTCTAAATAAAATAAGACTGTATCTGAAATTATGTTGTTCATCATTTTAAATATATTCAATCATTTTGGCTGATTATTAATCCTGGAATATTTCCGTATTCTACTGATGTTCATTTTATCGATTATACATGAAAAATTCTTAGTCACTCTTATATCAGATAATTTAATTTCTATTAAATGTTGCCTATTTATCTCAACAGATACGATATTGGTAGCAACAATTTAAAGTCAAATGATACAAATAAGTCCGTAGATTTTTGGGAAAAAATAGTTTCAGTTTTCTGTTGTCAGACGTATCGATTATCAATAAGATTCACATTGGTCAGTGATATGAGTCATTCACTTATTTTGAATATAAATGCAGTTCAGATATGATAAAATATCTATTGTATTTAAATAGATATCTTATTTAACAAACAAACAAGTTATTATCCACTGCATAGAAAGTCAGAATCCAGATGGAAAATTATGGTGGCCATAGGTGATTAAGTGGAATTCCCTCTTAATCTTCTACAATCCTTCAATAATTCTCTCTTTTCTCCGTGTATATATGACTATAATTTAAAAAATGATCAAATCTGATGTATAGTAGTTCACTATCCCTAAAGTACCTATAATATATCTAATCTGCTTGGCAATGATAATTAATTGATACTCTGTATTTTTCTTCATAAGCAGTTTCTCAACTTATAATAGAGGACTAAAGTTTGGTTACGATAAGGAAAACACATTAATTAACTCCAGAGGAAGAATTTGGCATTTATGAAGAAGTTAAGGAAGGAGTTACGGTTCACATCAATTTAGTGCTAATAAAAAAAATACTATTGAAGAGTGTAGTTAAAAAATTAATTTTGTTTTTCATTTTAATTTTCTTCGAAATAATAAAATCCAGTGTTGATACTGAGTTAGAACTTATTTTCGGTAGTAAGAATGAGATTATTTTATATATATATATCATTATTTCAATGTTGGCAATATGAAGTCTAAATATAAATAACGCTACATAAATAATGAGGCAATATTGCATAAAGAAACTTTAAATGTAATAAAGTGATAGTTTTATCAGTGATCAGGTGATATGTTTAACAGTACTCAGGTGATAGGTTTAACAGTACTCAGGTGATAGGTTTAACAGTACTCAGGTGATAGGTTTAACAGTACTCAGGTGATAGGTTTACCAGTACCCAGGTGATATGTTTAACAGTACCCAGGTGATATGTTTAACAGTACTCAGGTGATAAGTTTAACAGTACTCAGTTGATAGGTTTAACAGTACTCAGGTGATAGGTTTAACAGTACCCAGGTGATATGTTTAACAGTACTCAGGTGATAGGTTTACCAGTACCCAGGTGATATGTTTAACAGTACCCAGGTGATATGTTTAACAGTACCCAGGTGATATGTTTAACAGTACTCAGGTGATAGGTTTAACAATACTCAGGTGATAGGTTTAACAGTACTCAGGTGATAGGTTTAACAGTATTCAGGTGATAGGTTTAACAGTACTTGGGTGATATGTTTAACAGTACTCAGGTGATAGGTTTTACAGTACTCAGGTGAAAGGTTAAGAAGAACTCAGGTGATAGGTTTAACAACACTTAGGTAATAGGTTCACACAAAGAAGCTTCCTCATTAGTCAGGTAAACACAGTAATGAATAGAAATGAAAGTAGCTTTCACACCTTAATGAACATGTTCTAATAAGCTATTGTGACACGGCACACTACGCTAAATGTAAAGCGAGATGACAGAAACAGAGCTCAAGGAGAGAATTGAATTAATTTATGTTGGAGGAGGCATGGGAGATGAAGAAAAGTCCACTTCTTTTTCTTGGATGCCCGTCCATAGCTTTCTCTCAGAATAGAAAGATAAGTTCAATTCGTTTCTTACATTTTCAATGATTTATTATCAATTAATCAATTTGTCAGTATCGAAAATTTAGCTCCTTTCAGTTTATGTATTGTCAACATTTCTGCTAACCGAGGTAACATGTGATTCTGTAAATTATATGGCATAAATACCCAGTGGTATTTAACTCTTACATATAGTTGTTCAAACTCTATATGATTAATTTGGTAAAAGTTCAGGAATAACGGTAAGATATTCTTATATATAATAAAATCAAATAATTTTCTGTCTACTTTTAATCAATTTAGCACCGATAATAAGCGCAGACCCTAGGTATAAATCAAAATTATTTATTTATTCTAACTTTGAAACTTCATTTTAACCAATTAGAAATTAAATATCATTATGTCTCATTTTGATTTTAATATATATTCATTGTGATATAACTATATTCAGGTCTCCTGGATACGCACCAGACACCTGCTCCTGTTGAAAGCAGGAAAGTTCACCTATACCAGTGACGACTGATTCAAAGAATGGGTCAGAAGACTGGAGGATCAGAGGATCACGAGTGGCAAGTGGTCACTACTCCTCCTATAAGTTATAGGGTCGTACGGGGTATCACTCTGCATCTGTTTTTATGGGGTATCAATCTGCACCCCTTATAATTTGAAAACATCTTGTTTTAGCCTAAATCTGATTGCACCATCATTTTAAGCATCTTCTTTTCTCCCATAAACATCATAAAACACCATTATCCTATTAATATATCTAGAGTTAAGTCACGATGTATGTGGTGCTCTCAAAATGATCTGAAAAAAGTTTGCGCTGGTGATTTTTAATTACCGCAAACTCTCCAATAACTCTAGAACTGAGATTTATTGATATATATTGTTTTAACATATTACACAAATGTTAACAGTTACATTATGTCAGATTTTCCATTTTCCAGTTCTAACGGTTTTCCCGCCACAACCGTGCGCAGTGATACCCCTGATAATTTATAGGTAGATGGGTATCACGGTGCATCATTAATAACAATATTTGTATGTAAATAAATATAAAAAAATATGAGTTTTTTAGCTCTTATCAAAAGCATAAATATTGAATAAGGGAATAAGGTGCTATTTAGTTATAATATTGAATAACAATAACTTACGATCGTGTAGTAGCTATGCAACATGATGTGGGGGTATTAAAATAGGGGTGAGTGGGTATTTAGTGGGGGTGAGAGGGTTTTTGAATTAAATATTGATTAACAATAAACGTACAATCGTATTATATTACTTGTTATAAGTTGTCAACTAGTTACATACAACTTAAGTGTTAAAATTGTTGCAGATTTATTAAATATGTGTTTAAAGAGCAAGGGCAAGTAGCTTCGGAAGAGGGCATGTAGAGAGGGAAACACAGACGTTTAGATGAGGGGGAAGAGGATTTAGATGTGAGAAACGGGGAAATAGATAGGGGAGAGAGGGAAATAGATGGGGAAGAGAGGGATTTAGATGGGAAGAGAGGAGCATTAAGATGGGAGGAGAGGGACATTTATATGGGGGAAATGAAGGGTTTAGATAGGGGGGAGAAGGGGCATTAAAATGGGGAAAGGAGGTATTTAGGTGGGGAAGAGAAGTGTTGTATTTATGCACTGCGCAGTAATACCCCTTCACCTGTGCAGCGATACCCCGATGCACTCACTAAAAGTTACGCACGAAAAATTGTCAATAAGTATTTTATTTATTTAGCTAATATTTCAAAATTGGTTGAGAACCATCCTCATTCATGACCATTTCATCACGAAAAATGAATTTCTCTAGTACCTTTAGTTTTCGAGTAAATAAAGAGTTTGCGGGATTGTGCGCAGTGATACCCCGTCTGACCCTACTATTTTCCTTCAAGTTATAGATGGGTAGATGGTTAGAAATTATTTCAAATATCGATTTAAAATAATCCTGATTCTCTTAATTCTATTTAATAACACGAGGAGAGTGATCATCTTGAGCGTCAACAATAATGCTAGTATGATTCATGAATTTTTAAAAAAACTATACATTTTGAAAATTATTTTGATACGTTAACAGGTCGCTCAAATTTTGAGCTAAACTGTATCAGCAAGAGATTCAATATATAGTCTAATTAGGCTACAAAAATCGAAGGCAGGAAATAATATTTAACAGTCTGCTTAAGGTTCAAATCCTCTACTTAACTCCATTGAAAAGCTCTCTCTCTGCCATTAGCGCCTACTAACCGAATTATAAAAACTCATCAAGTTGCTTAGAGTCGCTGCTAGGGAGCTACTTACCTCAATTTACTAACTTATATGGCTACCTGATAGGTCTGAGAGTAGAGTTAGCAAACTATAACTTACTCAGTAATTGCAATATCATCAGTTTTATTTCCATAAGAATTTACTCTCTGTAACTTTTGTTATTGATGAAAATTTGCCTTGAAATTTTTTGTGTATCATTATCGATGTCAGATCTAAAAGTGTACAAAAATTTGGAATTCAGGAATTGATATTTTAGAAGTTATAAAGGAAAATGTTACATTTATCGTACGGTACGAATATTTTCTGACCCGAGTGTATCTTCAAGCTTTCAATTTTTTCAAAAAAATCATCCTCAGGAAAACCTAAATATATCTTAATTCTACTATTATAAATACTAAATTCTCCTATCTAGGATACAGAAATGAATAAATATCACTAATGTTACAATTAAATAAATAAACATTGAACTCAGTAAAAAACTATCTACATAAAAGAAAAAATCATTTAAAAATTGATAATTCTGTAGAAGCCACTTGTGAATTTAATTGTGAAAATATCTAATCAAGAAAGTAGCAAATTTTTAAACCATTCATATGATAATAACCATCAGATTTGAGGACATTGGAATCCAATTTTATTTTTATATATAGATAGTTTTTACTGAGTACAATGATTGTTTAATTAATTGTAACATTAGTGATATTTATTCATTTCTGTATCCTAGATAGGAGAATTTTTGCATTTATATAGTAGAATTAAGATTTATTAAGGTTTTCCTAAGGATGATTTTTTGAAAAAATCGAAAGCTTGAAGAAATATGGACTTTTTTATTACAACCCTTGTTTTTCTCTTCATTTTTTATCAATTCTAAGTTGGGTACACTTTTTTGTGGGTTACTCTGTAAATTTACAGTTAATACAAATAATATTCCTCTATGAATGGAATATAACGGAGAATAATATTCATACAATATCTATTTACAGTTAATACAAATAATAATCCACTATGAATAGACTATTACGGAGAATAATATTCGTACAATATATATTTACAAGTGATACAAAAAATATTCCACTAGGGATGAAATAAAAATAATTAATTTGTTGTGATAATAAGCTCTAGCTGTTTGAATTCTGTTATATTTTCATCATATAAAAAATTTAATATATAGATAGTAGCTCACACAAGTTTTATTTATTATCTGAATGGTAAAAGACAATATTTATTTAGAAATGAAAATCGTAGTAAATAATTGTATGCTAAATATATGAGCAAACAAAAAATATGACTGCGAATAGACTGACCTGGGACCAAATGACTGGGGATCAAATGGTATGAGGAGCAAATGACCGGTGATCAAATGACCGGGGATTTAATGACCGGTGATCAAATGACCGGAGATCAAATGACCGGGGATCTATTGACCGGGGATCAATTGACCGGCAACCGTGTGGTGTATCTAAAATTAGGTGGCCTGTTCGTCAGTTTATTATTATGCTTAGTGTTTTTTATCCGAAACGATCCAGTGATTTCTCCTGAACTTATGAAAAGGCTTGCTAATTTCCTATTTTATTTTTCTCTGTATTTTCTGTGTCTTTTTATTATCATTAGAGTTGTAATTATCATTAAAAAGTTAATTTCATTACGTTATAATTAGATGCACTGTTCAACATTATCTCCATAATGCACTTAATGATTCAATTAAGAATGTAATGAGTTGTGAATTATTAATAGCAATTGGATGGGATTCAGGCAAATGGTAATTTGATTTGAATTATATATTATATTAACTGATTATCTTTCTTCTTGATGTTCATAATAGTGTATTTTGGACAGAGAGGATGTTATTCCTTCTCTAATTCAAACTATCACTTAAAAACAGCAGTATTTTTTTCTTTCACATCAATAGTTGGTCTAGTATGTGAGAAAATGTTCCTTCGAGCCTTTAAGATGCCACATTTAGTGGAATGAAATATTAATGGTTTGCTTCAATGAAAAAAAAATTAGTAATAATTATTTTCGTATCATTATAGTGACTTTTTATTCATTAACTTCGAAATTATACATAATATTTTACTGGAAGAAAATGGCGAATCATATATACAATATTTTCTAATCGTCCCAATAATAATTCAAAATATTTATATGATCAACTCTAAATTCGGTTAGGAGTGAAATTTGGTGTTCAATGCTATATATATTTTACGTATTTCCTATGAACTCTTCATTTTCCTCTTTAACTGTCAGTTAATCAATCATCAACTTAGTAACTAATTGAAAACGCTATTTAGTTGAAGGTTTATTAATAAGAAAAATAAATTGTCTCGTCATCGAATTGCATTTTCGCAATTCATCACAAATTTACTGTATCGCTATTAAATAATATTAACCCATCACTTTCTAATTAAATGTTTTTCCATGATTGGCACTCAAAATTTGCATTAAATACTGACTTAATTAGTTAGGATAGAACAATTTAGTTCAATTTCTTTATTTTATTTCACGTAAGTACGGTCACGTGACATTTGTTTCTAGATGTATAGTAAGTCGCTCCAAAATCATACACTGAATGTTTTATCAATCAGAGAATTTCGTTCTCTTTCTCAATTTCAATTAACTCCACTAAAACTATAAGCTAAGACAAATGAAAATAACTCACTCTTGAAAAAACAAGATCCGAAAAAAAGTCAGAGAATGTGAAAGTTCCTAAGCACAACGGATGAGTTTTTCATTTCTGGAGATGTGTGTCGACACTGAAAGTTTTTCTGATGTTCATTATAGTAAATTGTGTACTGGACAAGTGGACATGAAGGGTCCATTCTATTGTCTAATTCAATATATCTTACATATTCGGATTATCTATGGATAATTGTATATAGTATTGGTTGAATTCATCTTTATTATTATGTCTTCAATTACCGAAGAGAAAGTAAGATTACCAAAGTATTAAAATGATATTTTAATCTCTTTAACCTTCTATATGGAGTTCCAAGTTATCAGGCTGCTCCACATCATCGGTCATGTAAAAAGAAATGGATAATAATTACAATTTAACTTTTGTAAATTATTCTCTTACATGACCGAAAATGTGGTACTTTCCGATAGCTCGAAACTTACCATAACTCCATCATAATTTTTTCCCTGGGTATGGGTGTAAAGTATTCAAAGGTATCCAATTGCATATCTCCTGATATTTAAAAAGTGACAATTATTGCACTGTTAGAATAAAAAATTAATACTGAACTTCTGTATTAGTTTTATTATACTTCCATATTCAGTTTTAAAAACAGTAATGATGAATATTGAATGAAATTTATCTATTTCAGTAATGTCAGGGAAAATGTCAGTGAAATACCAATGGAACATCATAACACTTATAAAGATTAATAAATGTTAATCCTGAATGCGTTATTAGTCATAAACATAATTATTATAATAGAACTGAATTTGAATGTATAACTTCTTTATGTATTTACATATATTGTCTTGCATCAAAATGGATGCATGTAGGGTCTTGTACTTTTGAAATTTCCTACCTACTTATCAGTTAATAACCATAGTAATGTTATGGTGGGAACATAGAAGATTAAAACTAATAGTCATCTCATAATCTTCAGCTCCTGAATAGCATATATATAGCATGTGAATTTTTTTTAACTTCATTCAATATATGGTTAGGTATATATCTTTAAATCTCATTAACGTTATAACACAGAAATTGTAAATATTGGGATAAAACACCACTTTTTTTCAAAAATTAAGAGTATATTCCATTATGTTACTGTGCATAGAACAAATTCATTCACATTCAATGAATTTTGTTTTAAATAATTCAAAATAAGAATTAATGACTTTATGAATGATAATAATGAACATTTTTGATATTTACCGTTATTGATATTGATGGGTGAAATACTTCATCGGTTAAAATTTATCTAAGATACAAACTCTCACATTGAACTAAATAGGTTTAATAAATCAACTCTTCTCTTTCTTTTTTCAACCAGAATATTGGGGGGGGGGGAGATAAGCACATCCAAGCCGGTTCTACCATCAATTTAACTTGTCTGGTCAAGCATTAGTCCAATGCACCAAACACTATGCTATATCGGAAGGTTAAAAAAATATATTATATTTATAAAACTACGGTACTGTATATTTTACAAGTTGTTAGTATTAATACTAAACTAATGTTTACCAAATTTCAAGTAAAATATTGAACATATTATGAGAAACAAATACATGGGTATATAAGACATTGGCAACTGAGAGAGCAGAGCAGTGATTGGGTGGAAAGTGACCCAATCACTGTTCACGCATGTGTGGGTTCTCCATGGAAACGTGGTCTGTAGTGGGTTAATAGACTACAAGTGTGTATATCTACGTTACCACACGTCACCACATTACAATTAATTTCCTAATATACGTGATTATTGCTAATTTACACCAATATACATATTATATTTGATATTTATTTTGGAGCAAAGTCAATAATGGTCGAAAAATTCAAAGAAATGTCATGGAAGATATAAAGCAGTTTAAAGAAGGATTGGCTTAGAAAACACACGTCAAACTCATCAGGGTAAGTATGAAAGTCTACCTCGTCTCAATTTAACAAGGTATTTTCCGTTATTTTTTCAGTTACTGTCATACATTTCACTTCGCGGAGGCTTCACACACAGTGTTGACAGAAAGTACTCCAAGTAGCACTTCCAGTCGCTTGTTCAGTGCTCATCCAAAGGGCTTCGCACCCGATGCTTGGGAAGTTCAGCTGCAAACCTGCTAGTGCTGATGCGCACTCCATCACCGTTCATGTCATGCCTGGTGAGTTAAACTAATTTATTGAGATAAAACGTAGAAAAACGATTTGTCTGATAGTAAGCTCATAAATCATAATGGATTAATCAATAATCTATATGGGTTTGATTAGTTTATGAATTATGTTAACATACATTCCTTTTACTGTGAATGAATTCCAATACTCCTCTAAAGCACAATAATTGAAATGATTCATAGTATTATTTTGACCTCAATTGAAATTTTAAAACCAAATTCTACTTCCGAGATATAAATTTATGATTAAGGCTATAGCAGATTAAAATATGACCTCTCTAAACCCTAATGAGTTTGACGTGTTTTTTTATGCACATCCTTCTTAAATTATTTTTTATCTTTCATGTCATTCCATTAAATATATCGGCCTTCCTTGACTACGTTCCTAACATAAATTCCAAATATACTTTTCGTATATAAAGGTTTCCAAATATTTACGTACTGGCGTAAATCTGCTTAAATTAGGAAATTATTTGTAATGTGGTGACGTGTGGCTACGTAGAAATGCAATTTGGTAACCTCATAGCATACTGCAGGAGAACACACACATGGTTTGCATGGAGAACACACATGCGCGAGCGGTGATTGGGTCACAATCCACCCAATCATAGCACTGCTCACTCAGTTGCCAAAGTCATATTTACTTACGCATTTATTTCTCCTCACATGCTCAATATATTTTACTTTAAATATAATACACATTAGTTTATTAAATACACTAACAACTAGGGAAAAATACAGTACCGTAGGTCTAGAAATAAGATATGCGTTTTATTAACATATAGTCAAACTTTCCGATACATTCAGATTGTCAAACTCATTCGGGTTAATCTCCCATGCTTCCACTAAAACTGACACTCAGGGATATACTGAATACAAAGAACCTATTTTTCAAAATATGCAGATGAATTCTAAGATATTTGCCTCGCATTTTTTTACTTCATTGTTTTCTCTTTGAATACTGAAAAATGACTCCTTCCCTTTGGTTGAGAACCAGGCAGTGATCCATCACGCTATCGGGTCCTCGTCTTCCAAATCCACAGTTGCAGCTAGCGACTCTGCGATGTTTTCCGACAGACTGGCGATAGATCGATGGAAGATCTTCTGGTGTCTCTTCGTTAATAAAGAGTTACTCTCCCTACCTTTTAGATAATATACCAAATTCTCTACTGCATCCATTTTGTCTTTTGATAAACAATCCAAGAAGGAAGATTGTGGTTAGATTAAGAATACTATTTGTGAAAGGATAATTATTTTACAGATGTTTATTGTTTAATCGTCTTCTAAACAATAGAAATAATACACGTGGTGGTTTAAAACCTACTTCTATAAACAAAATAACAGTTCAAAAAAACAGTTGGAATTTTTTTTTGATCCTTTCGAAAATAATATTTTAGATGACACTCAAAGTTCAAGTACTTATATGTATAAGCACATTAGCACTTTTGCTTAAATCTATACCAATTATTGCTTTTAACAAGGAAAATTTGTGCCTTCATTTTTATGCCTTCCTTTTTGTTCTTTAATACATTTCTCCATATTGGCAATATTTTATAGAAGGAATAGTTGTTTGAATGTTTTTTAAACAAGGAAATAAATCTTTTTATTATTGGGGTTGTTGAATGTAATACATTGTCCGTATTCTGACCATCTGCGCAAAGCCATTTTCACCACCCATTTGTAAATTCGTTATAATATTCACAATATTGAATAAATTTGTATAAAAGTTCAACTGTGGTTGGGAAAGGGTTCAACAAACAAAATGATATTCGAAAGAAAACTGTACCGTCATCTGTAGTTATTGAAATATACGAATTTGAGTTTGGGTTCCATTTTTTTGGGGACTCCCTGTATATCAGGAGTATTGGATGGTGGCGAAGGTATGTTCTCTACAGAGCGCCCATTCTACCTTTTTTGAGTATATTTTAATGTTTATGTTTTACTGCTTTTTTAAAATTAAATTGAAAAAAATCATTGATAACGCTACTCTGCCTATATTTCCATGCAAAAGCGATTAAGTGGATATTTTCAAGTTCATTATTCACAATTAAAATTATCTGTTGTATTCATTTTTATAGAAGTGAACTTCTATTTCAAATAAATTATTTTTATTTGTAATATATTAATCTCGACTGCAATTATCATAAAAATCATCAACAAATGATGTCAGTTTTAATAAACAAATATACTATGTTAGAAAAAACAAAGGAAACAATAATTAACTGATAACAATTAAGGAACATTAAAGATTTGTTTGACATTAAACATTTATTTGACATTAAACATTTATTTGACACTAAATATTATTTGACATTGTACAATTATTTGACATTTAATCATATTATTCTGGTGGAGCCACAGTACATTAAGATATTCGTATACATGATACCTAAATGCTGAATTCACTCTATAATATAATTTCTTACAATGAGACCTCAGTAGTAGAAACAAATCTGTGATATGAACTAGAACAAAGGAATGATATCATTGTGTCCTTTGTATACACTATACAGCATATGAATGCTTGTGAGAACATCAAACTCTGATAGGAGAAATGTCAACTGTTTTTTCTGGAATTTCAAATGTAATATCATGAATTTCCATTGCACTTTCAGATATTCCAAATGAGTTTTTTTAAATGTCAATTATGCTACAAAATTTGTTAACCTGTATTTTGAGAGATGGGGGGTTAAAGAACAGGCCGAAGTTGAAGTATTGTTTTATTATTGATAATTCAATATTCGATAATATTGTTACTCATGTTCTGACAAAATGAGTTACATATATTAAACAATGGCAACTTATAGCATTTGTTAGTCACTTTCACGAGTATGGAAGAAATATTCCGCTCATAAAATGCTTCAGCACTCATGAAAGGTTAAAATTTTGTGTCTGTGTTACCTTGGTCTTGTTTCTGTGATACCCTAAGCTTGTATCTTTGCTACCTAAGTCTTGGGCGTAAAAGCTTATGGTGAGGCAAAGAAGCTTATGGTGAGGCATAGAAGCTTATGGAAGGTCATAAAAGCTTTTGGTGAGACATAGAAGCATATGGTAGGGTATATTAGCTTAAGGTGGGTCATAGAAGCGTATGGTAGGGTATATTAGTTTATGGTGGGTCATATAAACCTATGGTAGGGTATATATGATGGAGCATAATAAGCTTATGGTGAGGAATAGCTTATGCTTATGGTAGGGCATACAAGCTTATAATGGGTCATTATAAGTTTAAGGTGGTGCACAGAAGCTTATGATGGGTCAAAGAACCTAATACTAGGGTATAAAAGCTTATGACGAGGTTTAACAAGCTTATGGTGGGGCATAGAAGCTTATGATGGGTCATAAAGCTTATGTTCGGGTATATAAGCTTATGGTGGGGTATAGAAGCTTATGATGTGTTATAGAAGAATATGGTGGGGCATAATAAGCTTATGGTGGGGCATAATAAGCTTATGGCGGGGCATAGAAGCTTATGGTAGTGTATTAGAAGATTAAGAAAGTGTCCTTTTTAACCTACAGGGAACATCATAATTTACTATCTGAGAAGTACATCTTTACTTATAAGTTAAATTGAGGGGGTCAACCCATTCTTAAAAAGACTTTTTATTTTTGGACCAATCGTTTTGCAGTTTGTATGATATATGTAACTTCGCAAAAAAAAAACACATTTTATTCGTGTATCTTTTTCGATTTTGGCTTTAGTTTTCGAAAAAAAAAGATTATTTTTTTTATAAATTTCAAAAGACAAGAAGTGTATGAGTGTATATGCTAGAATAAGAACGAACACAGTTTTGGAATTCTTGGAACATTTCGAACGAATCTAAAGAGGGGTTTTTCAAATTTCGATCCTGTTTTTATTTATTATCATTTTTTGATGAATAACTAAAATTTTCAAAAAAATCCAAAATTTTCGATTTTGAACTGCGATAAAAAGAGAACGAGAAATAAATTTGAAAAAAACCCTCATAGGTTTGTTAAAAATGTTCCAAGGATTCTAAAACTGTCTTTGTTTTTCTTGTAGCTTGAAAATTCATTGACTTCTCGTCTTTTTTAGTTGGAAAATACACAATTTACAGGAGACTCAAAAACATGAAATAATAAAGTAAAATAACAATTTTATCACTATGGATGAATTTTGAATGCTGTTTTTATATTATTCTATGATCTATATGGGATATTAAAGCTCAGTTTTTATAGTTTACTTGTAAATTACCTATAATACCGTCATAAATTCCATAAATGCCATAAATATAAAAATGTCATAAGAAGGGCCATATCACTTTTGAAAGAGCTTTTTTATTTTTGAACCGATCGTTCTGAAAATTCTACAGAATATGTAACCTTGCAAAATAAACACATTTTATTCGTGTAACTTTTTCGATTTTGGATTTAGTTGTAGTTTTTAAAATTTAAAAATGTAGTTCTTAAATATATATATTTTTTTTTACAAATTTCGAAGGACGAGAAGTGTATGAGTCTGTAATGTATATACTAGAATAAAAGCGAAGGCAGTTTTGGAATCTTTCGAGCATTTCAAACAGACAGAAAGAGGGTTTTTTCAAATTTCCATCTGGTTTTTCTTTTAGACAGTTTTAGAATCCTTGGAAATTCATAACAAATGTTCAGATGGTTTTTTCAAAATTTCTTCCTCGTTCTCTTTTTATCGAAAAAAAATCAAAATCGAAAATTTTGGATTTTTTTTTCGAAAATTTTAGTTAGTCATCAAAAAATGCTTCTAAAAGAAAAAACAGATGGAAATTTGATAAAACCCTCTATAGATTTATTCAAAATGTTGCAAGAATTCTAAAACTGTTTTTTTTATTCTAGCATATACAGTATACACTCATACACTCATCTTTTGAAATTTGTGAAGAAGAAAAATTAAATGAATTTTTTTTTCGAAAACTAAAGCCAAAATCGAAAAGGTTACACGAATAAAATGTGTTTCTTTTGCGAAGTTACATGTACCCTAGTAACTTCAGAACAATCAGTTCAAAAAATAAAATAGTTAAAAATCATGAAATTTGACCCTCACTTGACCCCCTCACAATTAATAATGCTAAAAATATTAATAAAAAATAAAATGTATAAGGCTATTTAAGTCAACCGGGGTTAATATTGTACTGGTTTTCATTACTTGTGTTTTTTAACTGAGAGGGGGGTAATTAAACTTTAATTTAGTATTAAACTAAATATTCAAATTAATATTTAAATACAGAATATGTAACCTTGCAAAATAAACACATTTTATTCGTGTAACTTTTTCGATTTTGGATTTAGTTGTAGTTTTTAAAATTTAAGAGGGGGGGGGTATCAAACTTTAATTTAATATTAAACTAAACATTCAAATTAATATTTATATTGAATGAAGTAAGGGACTCGAAATGAGGTGACATTTGTCAGTATTTGACATTCATAGGTTTGTCTTATGAACCACCGTGAGAAACACAGAATGTCACTGAAATAACTGCTAATAATTACTCTAAAAATTAAGAGAGAAATGGACTGTATTAAGTTATGAGAGTGGGAAAGAAGTCGAGAAATTCCGAGAAAAGGGTATCATATTACTCGCGAATATTAATGAATAACTGATAGAGATAATTATTATAGAAGAGTTAAAATAATATCCTGACCTTTGTTAAAAAATCTATTTCCAGGAAAGTTATTATTAATTAGGGAAGAACAAGATACGTGTAAGCTGACTTTTCTTGGAGAAATAATATTTCAATGATATAAAATTTTTATTTCCATACTTGCAAACCATTTAAATGCTATTTTCATATTAGTAAACCATTAAAATGTTATTTCCACATTAGGAAACCATTTAATAATAGATTTGTTCTGTGGAAACCGAATTTTAATAATGAAGAGAAAAAAAAGGGTTGTAATAAAAAAGTCCATATTTCTTCAAGCTTTCGATTTTTTCAAAAAATCATCCTCAGGAAAACCTAAATATATCTCAATTCTACTATATAAATACAAAAATTCTCCTATCTAGGATACAGAAATAAATAAATATCATCAATGTTACAATTAATTAAATAAACAATGAGCTCAGTAAGAAAGACAAAATTAATCGATTTTTGGCAAAACTTCTAAAAGAAAAGCACATCAGTCAAGCTGTACACGACCATCTGAGGCTGTCCAGTTCTTCATCGGAGGTAATGTATGCTTTACCCAAAATGCATATAAATAATGTCCCTTTACGACCAATATTATAAAATCTCTAAATTTCTTCTTCCATATTTACCTCCACTCACTTCTAACCAATATACTGTTCAAGATAGTTCCTCTTTTGTCAAAGATATAATTAATACTCCAAATATTAATCAGTATGTAATGGCTAGTTTTGACATTAAGTCCCTTCTTACAAATATTCCCATAAATGAAACTATCAAAATTGCTTCCGATTCAATGTATGACAACAATATTTATGATGTCCCTTCTTTTTCAAAATCCTATTTTAAGAATCTTCTGAAAATGGCTGCAAAGGAGGTGTTATTTATTTTTAATAATGTTTTGTACTCTCAGTTTGACGGTGTAGCTATGGGTAATCCCTTAGGTCCAGTACGCTAGCGAACGTTTTCTTGTGCTATCATGAAGTGAATTGGCTTAATAATTGTCCTCATGAATTCAAACCAATAGTTTGCAAACGATACATTGACGATACTTTCATTCTTTTTAGGCACAGTTCTCACATTACAAAATTTCTAAAATATTTAAACTCTCAACATCCAAATATTAAATTCACTTGTGAGACTGAAATTGATTCCAAATTAAATTTCTTGGACGTTTTGATACGTAGAGAAGATGATAAATTTATTACTTCTGTATATCGCAAGAAAACGTTCACTGGCCTTGGTATGAAATCTAATTCTTTTATTCCTTTTAGTTTTAAACTCAATATTATTTCATGTTTAGTTTATAGGGCCTTTAGGATTCGTTCTAATGTAACGTTGTTTGAAAATTAATTGTCTTATCTTATGGAATATTTTTTGAAAAATAAGTTCACAAACAAAATTATAGATAGTATGTTTAGGAAGACCCTAGATACATTTTATAATCCACCTCTTTCAAATTAACTTGTTCTAGGAAACCAATTTATGTTAAGTTAGAATATTTAAGCCATTATTCCAATGTCCTCAAACGTAAATTAACATCTTTAATTAGTAGGTTTTATCCTCAGATCGATCCTAAATTCATTTTTAATTCTTCTAACACTATTGGCAATATATTTAAGTATAAAAAAAACTCCCACCTTTACTTGTTTCCAACGTCATTTATAAATTCACTTGTGGACAGTGCTCCATGGCCTACATACATAGGCGAGACAAGGAAACAATTAAAGGTTCCAGTTTGTCAACACAGAGGGGTTTCCTTCAGACACCCCTTTACTGTTTTATCTAATCAAGAAAGTAGCAAAATTTCAAACCATTCATATGATAATAACCATCAGATTTCGGAAAAAGATTTCAAAATTTTATCGACCTACAATAGTTACGATATGAGGACATTGGAATCCATTTTTATTTATGAACAGAAGCCCCAATTGAATTCACAAGGGGCTTATACAGAATTATTTATTTTAAAATGATTTTTTTCTTTTATATGTAGATTGTTTTTACTGAGTTCATTGTTTATTTAATTGATTGTAGCATTAGTGATATTTATTCATTTCTGTATCCTAGATAGGAGAATTTTGTATATATATAGTAGAATTAAAATATATTTAGGTTTTCCTAAGGATGATTTTTTGAAAAAATCGAAAGCTTGAAGAAATATGGACTTTTTATTACAACCCTTGTTTTTCTCTTCATTATTAAACCATTTAAATGTTATTTCCATATTAGTAAAGCATTAAAAAGATATTTCCAGATTAGCAAACCTTTTAAATATTATTTTCATATTAACTAATCATTAAAACGCTATTTCCAGATTAGCATCATAACCAAATAACTCTGTTAGATGATCATCGTAACCTATCCCTAATGGTAAAATCAATATTCTCCAAAATTCTTAAGAAAAATTGAATATGGCCAGTCTTGCACGAAGCCAATAGATCACATCAGTATCTATAATATTTTTTTAAATGAAACGTATTTTTGAATTGATTACTTTTTCGATAGTTTAGAAAAGTCTTTCATTCTAATTATAAAAAAAAGGAGAAAGTCTTGCTTTAGCTATTGAAGATTAGGGATGATGTTGCCAAAGAAGATTAAGTTAGACCCAGAAATAACCTACTCTTTTTGTCATTGCCTATATTTCCATCACTCTATCTGTATAATGTCTATTTCCATTACTAGTTTTTATAGATATCAGCATTTAGCTTCAGTCAATTCATTAGAACCGTCACTCATGTTGACAATAAGGTGTCGAAAGTCATGGTCGAATCCAACGATCATTCGACACCTAATTTGTGCTCTTCCGAAATTAGTCAAATGGTATATTAATTTTTAAATAAAAGAGTGAAGTGAATGTAGTGGGCTATAAAAGGGACTTAATTATCAGGGACTCACCATAACTTTCTCTCTGCCCAAGGTAACGAATTTACTTGAGGCAACATTGTAACAATATTGATACAATATTGCAGATAATTATACAATATTGCAGATATTGCCTCTATATTGTTACAAGATTACCCTATTATTGTTACAAATTGTTCCAATTATGTTACAACATTGTCCTAAAATTGTTACAGCGTAGCCTATATATTGTTACAACAACGTCTCAATAAGTTTATAACACTGCTTTAATATTGTTTTAAAATTGCCTCACTATTGATATAACATTGCCTCAATATTATTATAAGATTGTCTCAATATTGTTGCAATATTGCCGATATTGTTACAACATTTCCTTTAATTTTTTTCAATAAATCTTAGTGTATTTTTAATGTTACTTTACAGATTTAATAAATTAGTTGAAAATGATAGCCATGCCTATCGAAACGTTCTGTTTTCAAATAGAGATGAACCCATCAGTACTGGTAGTGCGTTTATTCTTAAACATTGCTCTTATATTGTAGCAACATTGCTTCAATATTATCACTATATTGAGACAATGATGTTCAAAAAAATATTTTTCTAGCACAAGTTCTAATATGCTATGCACACAAATTTATTAAAAAATATCTCATTATCAGAAGTAATTTGTTATACTCTATATATTTGAGTACAGAAAGACAAAAGTAATCGTTTTAACCAAATTGCCTGAAAATCGAATTCAATCCAGCAGAATCCAATTAACTCGCAAGGTTTCAATGTACAAAAACAAAACAGAAAACAAGATCAAATTTCCACAAAATTCATCTCAGTAATTAGATAATGTCAGTCAATGACGTCGTTGTGACGTCACTAAAATTTGGCAGGTTGTTCAGGATGGGAAGAGGATATGTTAATTATTGGTTATTTCATTATTCAATGACTACAAGAGTGAGTTCCGAGGTTATTATTGGTAAGTATGAGTTCCAAGTTATCGGACGATTCAACATTGTCCATTATATAAGAAATAACATATATCGTTAGAATTATTCAGATTTTGTTTTAATTAGTATCCATAAAACATACATGTATTACGGATGCGAAATAAAATACAAATTAAGTAAAATTTGTGTTTTGATCCACTTTTGGGGTTTAAGAATAAACACTAGGCTTTTAGATATAAATGGGAAATGCGGAATTATCCAATAACTTGGGAATTACCCAATAATAGTTCAGTGAATAATAGATGATCTGCTGATACTAAATTTACCTAAAGATTATATCAATAAAATATAGAATAAAATAATTCATGTACAGCTCCATTAAGAAGTGAATTGTAACGTTGCTAAAAATTACACACACTCCTTTGAGTTATAACCATAACCATTAATTTTCAGTGGAGTGCAATGCAATAACAATTCGTCTCACAGTGACAATAAAACCAAAGTGATAGAAAATATGGAATGCATTTTTCTACAGTCGTCAATGTTAATGCATTCTTAACTGCAGTGTTTGTCAAAAAGTTTAAGGAAACATTTGTTTAGCTCTATCACATATTATCAAAGAAAAGAGTCACTGTGATGATGTATTATCAAAGAAAAGAGTCACTGTGATGATGTACTATCAGAGAAAAGAGTTACTGCGATGATGTACTATCAGAGAAAAGAGTCACTGTGATGATGTACTGTCAGAGAAAAGAGTCACTGTGATGATGTACTATCAGAGAAAAGAGTTACTGTGATGATGTACTATCAGAGAAAAGAGTCACTGTGATGATGTACTATCAGAGAGAAGAGTCATTGTGATGATGTATTATCTGAGAAAAGAGTCACTGTGATGATGTACTATCAGAGAAAAGAGTCACTGTGATGATGTACTATCAGAGAAAAGAGTCACTGTGATGATGTACTATCTGAGAAAAGAGTCACTGTGATGATGTACTATCAGAGAAAAGAGTCACTGTGATGATGTACTATCAGAGAAAAGAATCACTTTGATGATGTACTAACAAATGAAAGAGTCACTGTGATGATGTACTATCAGAGAAAAAAGTCATTGTGATGATGTACTATCAGAGAAAAGAATCACTTTGATGATGTACTAACAAATGAAAGAGTCACTGTGATGATGTACTATCAGAGAAAAGAGTCACTGTGATGATGTACTATCTGAGAAAAGAGTCACTGTGATGATGTACTAACAAATGAAAGAGTCACTGTGATGATTTAACAAACCACAGTTTTATAATAAGCAATAATTTTAAAAACATATAGATTTGAAATTGTGTACCAATACCAATATTCCTTAGGCATTAGTTGGTATTTTTTGTTTTGCAAATGTGAAATTGGGGAAGTGTTAAAAAGCATCACAGTAACACTTTGTTTTCTCTGTGATTGAAAAAAAAAAATTAACAACATGATTCATCTCGAATTCTAGATAGTGATACATTTTTATCTAATTGTGGTATCATAAAGATTATTTAACTCAAAATTGCTAAATAATTTGATTTAATTACAAAATTATGTAACTGAATTCTAATTAAATAAAACACTTTGTATTTCATTACTGTTATATTATAAGGTTTATAATAATCTCAAATAAAGATTGATTTTTAAATTTCTCACATGTTTGTATCAAGTCTCATGCACAAAATTTTATTTAGGAAAGAAGGTTGTGTGACCTTTCTTGGGGTTCTTCCGGAAAGTAAGTTAACTAAAAAACTATAGGAGATAAAGGGATGCTGCTTTTAAAAATCGATTGCTATGGAATTTTTACATAAAAGTTGACTTCGATTGGCTCATTTGTGGGATATTTAGTGCAAATAAAAAAAAAGAAAGAAGTCGATTATTCATGGAAAGTTTTAGTCATATACAGTACAGTATATAGAATGATAATTACAATCACCAAATAAACTAAACACACGCCAATTGCTGGCCCTTATGACATTTACAATTTGTCTATACGTCACTTCTAAAAAATACAACAGTTCAAGGGTGATCAAAAACGCCTATACTTACTAGACCGCCCTATTTTTTTCAAATCCAGCACTAAAGCTGGACAAAACTAATTTGGAAAACAATTAATATAAAGCCAGTAATCCTTAACAATCTGCATACTGGATTCGTTCACAGTGTGTCTAGTGCAGCCACTTGCTAGTACTTTGTGCTTTATAACTTACGTGATAAGGGTCTGAATGGCATAAAATGTGTGAGAGTCCTCCTAAGACTATATAGTATATATTTCTTCATAGAAACACATAAAAAGAAAAATTGAAGAAATTCGATCTTGTCCCTGAGAGTACCTTTAAGACCACCTAGTTAAAGATAGGTGTTGTATAGCATTCGTATTTCTACCTATAGTTTAGGGAAGTCTCAGCCTATATAAACAGTGCCCTGCAGATAATATGTGGGATCTTCGAATATTAACCACTACCTCTAGAGGCCTTGGCAGTGAGATGTAGAGATAAACTGCCCAGGATGGAGTTGTTTATACAACAACTCAGTTATACTACTAATAATTCTATTTAAATGTAAAATAAAAATCATATATGGTAACTGTATTATAATTTATTATCAGTGTTCAATTTTTTTTTCGATCGGGAAAGTAATAAAATGCGATGGAGATACAATTCGATATCGATTAAACTCACAATTATTTAGAAAGGAACAAAAGGATGCTCAGTTTTCTATAGTTATTAGCAATGAATGACTCGGTACACTGAAAATATCTTACTGAAAATCTTTTCGTAACCTACAATCGGCTATTGAAAATGAACCCTACCCAAATACATACTTCTTTTTTTGAAACTAAGTAAAACAATCTAAAGTTATTCAATATGTTGTATTTATAGATTAAAATGAAATAGTTTTTCGGAAGGATATTGATAAATAATCGACTTATAACTTATAATTAGCCTTAAATTATCCTAAGTGATATATGATTGATCTTAAAATATTCTCTCATTATTTTAAATTCCTTATTTAGAGGCCCCTCCCCCCCTCAATCCTAATGAATGTCAATTAAGATAGCAATTATTAATGAATGAATTTTTTAGTAATATTATAATTTAAGAAGTTATACTTACTAGTGGTTTACTTCAATAGTATCGAGAGACTATATAAGCAGTTTAAATTTATAGTAAAGGAATGAAACAAAAGTAAATTAACCTCCATATCAAATTTTGCTATACTTATAAATAATAATAGCGAAATCCAAAATTTATACTGAATAATTTTCCAATTATATGACATCTTGAAAAATCATTATATTCATACTTTTTTACTCATAGGAGTAAAAGTCATTATTATAAATATCCATTTCTTATTTAGGTTTTCAATAAGTTGTTGTTACCTTTCGTACGAAATGTGAATGTGAAATTATACCTCTTTCAAAACACGAATTTCAATGCCTTTCATTCAGAAACACGTATCGATACTACAATCACCTGAAACTCAATCCACTCAGTTTATACACATCAATTTACTCTCATTACAGCACCTCCATGAGAGTGAGAACTGTACGAAATACAACCCCATAAACACAAAGCAAGTATCGTTGATTTTCTGACTAAACTGAATGGAGTATCGGACAGATCGACTTACTATTCGTCAAATAGGTGGATTGTTCGTGAAGAAAGATGGAAAAAAGGGAAATCGAATCCAAGAACAACATTGCATACAAATAAAATTTATGTTTAGTTCTTCTATTTCTTCACCATAACTTTCTCTTTGTGTTGGTATATTTTTGAAGCTAGTATCTATTTTCTATATAGCGTATTGCAAATTCTTTAACATTTAGATGATATTTTCATAAATGGAAATTAATCAACCAGATTTTCTGGTGAATGAATTGGTCAGTTGTCAACCTTTAAAAAGGTTTGATTGAGAAATGTTTGCTAAAGAAAGGTATACTTTAGAAAGGTATGCTTCAGACGGTATACTTAAGAAAGGTATGCACTACTCCTGAAGGATTCCAGCTTAGGGTGAGCTCCGTGTTATCGGACTGTTCCATATTTTCCATCATGTATGAAAATATATTATATAATTAAAAGTATTGAACTTCTTTTTTTTAAATTAATTTCCATCATACCTGCAAGTATCATGGCTACCAATTAAAATAACGAGTCTTTTCTTACATATGATCGAATATATGAAACCGTCCGATAACTTATAACTTTTCCTATCCTCTTTATATAATCAAGGGTGAGTTTCATCAAAGAAAAATAAGGAACAAAAAGTCATTTTCTATCCTAACGTTAGCAAGAGTTGCTCATTTCAGTTTAATTTAATAAGCAGACTAATGGAGTAAAATGGAGCCATTTTTCTTATTTAAGCAGGACTTGTTTCTTCATGCTTTTGTATAAGATAAATTAACACTTAGGCTCTTTTTAAGTATAATGTAAATGAATTGAAACGATTATGAGTATACGCTACTTTATATACCACGCTTGCTCATTTAACACTACATATTATTAGTTACCAGAAAAGGGGCTCTAAAATGAGTTATTAGCCAATGTGAATGTTGAAAGAATATTTCTACCTATCATTACGTAACACCCTCTTTCTGATAATTGAGTTGTTATTTTAAATAACTTATAACATTTCTCATGTCTTCATCACATATTTTATTATATAGTCTATACTCTTTATTAACAAAACTATGGAATAATGTGTAGAAAAATTAAGTATAAACGCTTCAAACAATTTAAAAAATTAACAAAAACGATCAGATATGTAAATTCAGACCGTTCTATTCACCGTACTTTTCCCAAACGATACCACTCTAAGAATTCGGACACTAAATACATTGATGCAATGACTATGAAAACAAGAGCACCAGACCAATTTGCTAGAGGCTTCTAATTGCCAATTTTGACCCTAAATGAGTGTACGAAAAAGCATCAAAATACACATGCAAGTGAATGGAGTAAATAGCATGAACTTCACAATGTTGTTGAACTTCATCTAAACTTTACTTCAAAATAAAATTTCAAAGAGAAAAGACAGTTATTCAGTTGGAATATTTTCAATGGCCATTCGTTAAAATATATTTTCTATTCATTTCAGATGAAATCGTTAAGATTCTTGTTAGAAATATAGATAGACTTCGAGGGTCTCAAACTTATGGTTTATTTTGATTCGATTTTCATTGAATCAACGTTCAATTTTAATCGGTGACTATTTTTAACATGTAATTTCATATCTGTAAATTAAGACGATTTTTCCTTAATCGAAAAATTTAATCTCAATTATTTTACGGTCCCAGAAAGAAGCTCTGCCCTTAAATGTGAATCCAAAAAAAAAAAAAAAATCTGACCATAATAGTGTATCAACATTAAATTCTGGATCGCAAAAGTAAACATTAATATTTAAATGAAGAAAGGCAAATCAAAATTCAATGTCACAAATGAAAATTGAAATATTCATACATTTTTTAACATTTATGCATGTAAATATTATGATACCACTGATACGCGTTGACCCATTTAAGGAAAAGTTTCGGACTGTAAAAGTAAATCACAAAAATTCGAACCCTAAAAGTGAATCAAAAATTTTCGGACAGTAAAAAGTAAAGAGATACGAAAAATTAATTATGAGTAAAAGCTTCATTATCTATATATATCGGCACTCATATAAAATTATCTATAAAATTATCAGAATATGATCACAATCAAATCAAGATAGCACACGATAACTAACCATTAATTATATAACATATTGAACTTTAGTAACGGAACTCAGACGACAAATTTTAAGCTGGGAAATTCTTTTAGATATTTTGACATATTTCCTATAATGAATATAATGATGGAACAGTCAATAACTGTTCCATCCTAAAAAAAAAAATCCTAATTTATTTATATCGGATATCCATAGGCAATGCACTTAAATGGTGACAAAAGTATATAAGTTAAAAATAGCAATAAAATAGTTTAAGAACACTATTTGTTATTGAAACCAATCAATGTGAAAGCATGGTTATAGGAAATATTATAAATTAAGATTTTTACGTATTTATTTTCATATAAACTTTAGTTATACATATGTATGTTTGTCTGTAATTGTGTTCATGTTAGATACTTTTCTGATCATACGTTCACGTGCCTTTGCTTGTATGTGATTGACTCACACCCTCTCATCAGCAGTCAAATTATAACCATATAAGGCAATGATCGATTAGCAGGCAGTTGATTAGCCTACAGTATTTCTTAAAAGTTTATGCCCATATTTGGTTACAACAATCCAAAGTATTGCGTCACCCAATTTTAATAGGCTAATTAATGAATAATTTATCAATAACCTCGCTTTAATTAAACTATAAATTAATAATATTGTAAATTTTAATAATGGCATCACTAAATAATAGACCAATAAATAGATTATTATTTCATAGGAAACGCTCTAGAGTATTCCAGATCATTCTTTGGGTTTTGGACCCCCCACCAAAAAAAGCGCCCAGGGTTGGGGGTTGGTCCTACAGAAAAATTTATAGGCGCTTATCTGTTCAGAACAAAATTCCTAAGGTCGTCTAGAAGCCCTTTTTTGGATTTCAATCACAAAATTTTTTTATTCAATTTTTAAAATAAATTCACGTTTTCCTTTTTTCTTTCTTTTCGAAAAAATAAAAGTTAGAGATCGAAATTCAAAAAAAGGGCCTTTAGATGACCTTAGGAATTTTGCTCTGAACAGATTAACTCCTATACATTTTTCTGTAAGACCAACTCCCCACCCTGGGCGCTATTTTGAACGAGAAAATTTGAGTAAAAAAAGTTACTTTGATAATTGAGAAAGAAAAAATTTCAATTTTTTTTAAACACAAAAAATTAGGCTTTTCGTCCCGGCCAGGGGACTCGTCATGTCGCTTCGGGGGACCAAAAGTCCACCCTGGCAGCAAAGAAGCCATCAACCAAAAATGGGAGGCTTATAGGTACACAAAGGTACAGAAGAAAAAACAAACAACAAAACAAACAACCTCAAAACAACCGCCCTCCCTATACATTACATCATAAATTGACGCACTTAGAGTCATCCGATCGCTATGGAAATTTCCACAAGTTTTCTATGGACCAGGTATTCTGAGGTTAAGTAAATGCGGATTTTGAGCCACTTCAATTTTAGGTCTTACAGACTTTGTACAAAGTTAACATTTTAATATATTATTTAGATTGCATTATGAATGAGATATAATTATAAAAAAATAATAAAATGATGGTATTTCAGAAAATAAGGAAGTGGCTCAAAATTGAATATTTGATTTTGAGCCACTTTTCAAAAATACCTACTAAATGACATTTTGTCAACAGGAAATATATGTATTATGATTATAAATGAATAGAGCACAAAAAAAAAATAAAAAAAATTTCAGTTTAATGGATATTAAAAAACAGTGGCTCGTATCGAACATAGACCTCCATTGAAATAGCAAATTGAGCCACTTCAACAAATATTCTAATCAAGCTAAATTTAATGTTTTCCTTGTGAAAACACGCGTATTCATTGTAATTCAAGATGTGCTAATGAGAAAGAATTAATAAACATTGTGTAATATCATTGATAACGAGAAAATAATCTTTAGTGGCTCAGAATTCCTCTACTAGCGATATATTTCTATTCTGAGTCACTAGAATGCAATGTTATATTTTCTTCCTTAAAAGTGCTAAACCATATCTTTAGATCCTTAAAGAGTATTATTTATGCGTGCAACTAGACCATATTAGCATATATTTATCCGTAATGAATCGGAAAACTTGAAAAATGTCTATCTATAAATAATTCACTACCTAGTAGCTCAAAATGCGTGGATAGGGACAACATTTCAATTCGGAGCCACTAGAATGATATCTTTTAATTTCTGCCCTAAAAGTGCTAAACCATATCTTTAGATCCTTAAAGATTATTATTTATGTGGCAAACTATACCTTATTAGTAAATATTTATCAGTAATGAATCGATCAACTATGTAACAGTCATTCTATAAACACTTCACTACCTTCTGGTTCAAAAATGCGTGGATAGGCACAACATTTCAATTCTGAGCCACTAGAATGATATCTTTTAATTTGTGTCCTGAAAATGCTAAACCATATCTTTAGATCCTTAAAGATTATTAATGTACCCAACTATACCTTATTAGTATATATTTATCAGTAATGAATCGATTAACTTAGTAACTGTCTTTCTATATATACTTCACTACCTTCTGGTTCAAAATACGTGGATAGGCACAACATTTAAATTCTGAGCCACTAGAATGGTATCTTTCTAATTTCTGCCCTAAAAGTGCTAAACCATATCTATAGTTCCTTAAAGATTATTATTAATGTGCCCAATTATACATTATTAGTAGATATTTATCAGTAATGAATCTATCAACTTTGTAACAGTCTTTCTATAAATACTTCACTACCTTCTGGTTCAATATACGTGGATAGGCACAACATTTGAATTCAGAGCCACTAGAATGGTATCTTTTAATTTCTGCCCTAAAAGTGCTAAACCATATCTATAGTTCCTTAAAGATTATTATTAATGTGCCCAATTATACATTATTAGTAGATATTTATCAGTAATGAATCTATCAACTTTGTAACAGTCTTTCTATAAATACTTCACTACCTTCTGGTTCAAAATACGTGGATAGGCACAACATTTAAATTCTGAGCCACTAGAATGGTATGTTTTAATTTCTGCCCTAAAAGTGCTAAACCATATCTTTAGTTCCTTAAAGATTATTATTAATGTGACCAATTATGCATTATTAGTAGATATTTATCAGTAATGAATCGATAAACTTTGTAACAGTCTTTCTACAAAAACTTCACTACCTTCTGGTTCAAAATACGTGAATAGGCACAACATTCAAATTCTGAGCCACTAGAATGATATCTTTTAATTTCTGCCCTAAAAGTGCTAAACCATATATTTAGTTCCTTGAAGATTATTATTAATGTACCAAACTATACCTTATCAGTAGATATGTATTAGTAATGAATCGATCAACTTTGTAACAGTCTTTCTATAAATACTTCACTACCTTCTGGTTCAAAATACGTGGATAGGCACAACATTTAAATTCTGAGCCACTAGAATGATATCTTTTAATTTCTGCCCTAAAAGTGCTAAACCATATATTTAGTTCCTTAAAGATTATTATTAATGTGCCCAATTATACATTATTAGTAGATATTTATCAGTAATGAATCTATCAACTTTTTAACAGTCTTTCTATAAATACTTCACTACCTTCTGGTTCAAAATACGTGGATAGGCACAACATTTAAATTCTGAGCCACTAGAATGGTATCTTTTAATTTCTGCTCTAAAAGTGCTAAACCATATCTTTAGTTCCTTAAAGATTATTATTAATGTGACCAATTATGCATTATTAGTAGATATTTATCAGTAATGAATCGATAAACTTTGTAACAGTCTTTCTATAAAAACTTCACTACCTTCTGGTTAAAAATACGTGAATAGGCACAACATTCAAATTCTGAGCCACTAGAATGATATCTTTTAATTTTTGCCCTAAAAGTGCTAAACCATATATTTAGTTCCTTAAAGATTATTATTAATGTACCAAACTATACCTTATTAGTAGAAATGTATCAGTAATGAATCGATCAACTTTGTAACAGTCTTTCTATAAATACTTCACTACCTTCTGGTTCAAAATACGTGGATAGGCACAACATTTAAATTCTGAGCCACTAGAATGATATCTTTTAATTTCTGCCCTAAAACCGCTTAACCATATATTTAGTTCCTTAAAGATTATTATTAATGTACCAAACTATACCTTATACCTATACCTTATACCTTCTGGTTCAAAATACGTGTATAGGCACAACATTTCAATTCTCAACTACTGGCTTAAAATACCGCTGTTTATGAAATTTGAATATTTATAAATAAACATAATAATCCTTCGTCAATAAAGGACAGAGGAACCATCAATAAACTAAAATAAACCAAACTTAATCGAAACTGAAATACAAGTAAATTTAATATACTACTGGCTCAGAATCCTACTGGTAGCGATACTTTTCAATTATGAACCACTAGAATAATATCTTCAATTTCTGCCCTATAAGTGCTAAATCATATCTAGATCCTTACATTTAATACATATTGATGCATGCAACTATATAGCAAACCCCTCCTATTAGGCCAAGAAATTTTTGATA
>CANNZV010000767.1:0-70076 GCA_947561585.1 Caprella mutica
TCATCACAGTGACTCTTTTCTCTGATAGTACATCATCACAGTGACTCTTTTCTCTGATAGTACATCATCACAGTGACTCTTTTCTCTGATAGTACATCATCACAGTGACTCTTTTCTCTGATAGTACATCATCACAGTGACTCTTTTCTCTGATAGTACATCATCACAGTGACTCTTTTCTCTGATAGTACATCATCACAGTGACTCTTTTCTCTGATAGTACATCATCACAGTGACTCTTTTCTCTGATAGTACATCATCACAGTGACTCTTTTCTCTGATAGTATATCATCACAGTGACTCTTTTCTCTGATAGTACATCATCACAGTGACTCTTTTCTCTGATAGTACATCATCACAGTGACTCTTTTCTCTGATAGTATATAATCACAGTGACTCTTTTCTCTGATAGTACATCATCACAGTGACTCTTTTCTCTGATAGTACATCATCACAGTGTCTCTTTTCTCTGATAGTACATCATCACAGTGACTCTTTTCTCTGATAGTACATCATCACAGTGACTCTTTTCTCTGATAGTACATCATCACAGTGACTCTTTTCTCTGATAGTACATCATCACAGTGACTCTTTTCTCTGATAGTACATCATCACAGTGACTCTTTTCTCTGATAGTACATCATCACAGTGACTCTTTTCTCTGATAGTACATCATCACAGTGACTCTTTTCTCTGATAGTACATCATCACAGTGACTCTTTTCTCTGATAGTACATCATCACAGTGACTCTTTTCTCTGATAGTACATCATCACAGTGACTCTTTTCTCTGATAGTACATCATCACAGTGACTCTTTTCTCTGATAGTACACCATCACAGTGACTCTTTTCTCTGATAGTACATCATCACAGTGACTCTTTTCTCTGATAGTACATCATCACAGTGACTCTTTTCTCTGAAAGTACATCATCACAGTGACTCTTTTCTCTGATAGTACATCATCACAGTGACTCTTTTCTCTGATAGTACAATAAAAAGTGATCATTATTTACATTTAAATCAAATATTCTTTTCCCATTAATCTCAAATAATTAATATCATAACAATTGAAGTTGGAGGTTATAAGAAGATTTAGAAATAATTTTCTAATAAAAATTATTATAATGAGCTGGATAAATATATTGGAATTTTCTTTCACTGACAATATCCATTAATTTTAATTGGAGGGGGTATTAATTTTTAGCGTAAGGAAGGGTTTTAATAATTATTTATTTTATTATTACTGACATTGATTATTTCCTATAGCAATCAAAAATCACTAGGGTTAAAATATTATTTATAAGCTATTATAAACTCATCGAAATAATAGGGGTACCGATACCTCTTTCTAAGGCTAATTCATCACCCATACATCATTCCATTCATTCATCCATCTCCATATAACAAAAAGTGTCAGAGGCACAATTTTGGCATCATTTCAGGGCTTGACTTGTACTTTGACTAATGGTAATTTGTCACCAAATTTAAATAAAGTTATTATTGGGCTGTTTATCATCTTGGTGGGGTTCACTTTAAGTTTTTGAGATTTCCGATGATAAGAGAAATTTATGGTGGGGACATAGAAGATTTTGCGTGAGTGGACAGAATGCCTAGCGGACAAAATGCTTTAACGGACAAAATGCCTAACGGACAAAATGCCTTGCGGACAAAATGCTTAACGGACAAAATGCCTGACGGACAAAATGCCTTACGGACAAAATGCTTAACGGACAAAATGCCTAACGGACAAAATGCCTAATATGCAATTAAACTTATTTCAAATATTGAAATAGTTGTCAGTAATAAGTTAAACTTAGAAAATAAGTTAGACTAAGTGGAAACAAATAGTTTTGACTCGGTGAGAGTTTATTAAATCACTTTCAAATTGAATATGAACATTTGTAACTAAGTGTGCTTAGTGTAAACACCCTCTTATTTCATTTCACTGTGTTTGTGATTTATCAGTAAAATGTTTGTTCTATTTATCAAATCACTCTAAAAAATAAATCTTCCTACATCTTACCTTTTTATTGGATATCTATAATCATCTTCTTCTATTTTCATTTTTTTAAAAGACATCTATAATCATCTTCTTTCGTTTTCATTTTTTTTAACGATATCTATATAATCATCTTATTCTATTTTGATTTCTTTTAAACATTGTTTATTCGATTGGATAGCTTTAATTATCTTCAATCTATAGTGATGTTTACAGTTGCTTTTGAAATTCTAAAGCAAGTTATGTAATTAGTACTGATTACAATGTTTATATAAGTTAGTTCTGACATGCAATTAACTACTCTGGTTATAAAAAAAGCCCCCGATATTTGTTTTAGTCAACTACCTTTATAGTATTAAAAGTTCCGATCGAAAAAAATACAGCATTCTTTACGAGATTTAACTGAGACGTAGATTATATTATTTTCTTATGTTTTACATAAATTTAAAAAAACATTTTTTGATGTTCAATGATAAGGTTTAATACAATATAAGTATTATGTTCTTTATTTACCAATAATCATTCCATTACAGACATCACTTCAATGTTTTCTATTCGGCCCCTTTATTTAAATATGGAGTTAATTCTTGTATTCACTTTGCTACATTCTTTTACGTCATTATTTTACAATTTCTATTTTCTACACTCATATATTTTGTACATTAGGCATTTTGTCCGTTAGGCATTTTGTCCTTTAGACATTTTGTAAGTCAGACCTTTTGTCCGTTATGCGTTTTGTCCTTTAGGCATTTTGTCCGTAGGCATTTTGTCCATAAACATTTTTTCCGTTGGCATTTTGTCTGTAGGCCTTTTGTCCGTGAAGCATTTTGTCCGTTAGGAATTTGGTTCTTTAGGCCTTTTGTCTATAGACATTTTGTCCGTAGGCATTTTGTCTGTAGGCATTTTGTCCTTTAGGCATTATATCCTTTAGGCATTTTGTCCGTAGGCATTTTGTCCGTAGGCATTTTGTCTGTAGGCATTTTGTCCGTAGGCATTTTGTCCGTAGGCATTTTGTCCTAGTACCAGATTTTGATCGGGCCTTCGAAATTTTAAATGACAGAAAAAAAGTTATGGAGGATTTTATAGGAGCACCTTACTTATAAATCTCCCATATTTCCACCATACCACCATTCTTGTTGACACTACCTAACATATTTTCGAAGTTTCCACACTGTGAAATATAACCTTATAATATCTCTGCCAGTCACCCCTAATATTTTCTAGCGCTGTCACTCCGCCTCATCATTAATGGTCTCTCATTCTTTAATCGTCCCTCTCGAGTGGTTTGATGCCTTGGATTTCTGAAGGATTCTTCATCCAATCGAAGAAATATTAAATTCTATCAGAAGATTTTAAACAATCTTCTCGATTAACGAATTTGAGGAATATTTCCGTGTTCAAGAATTCTGACTAAATACGAATTTAATGGTAATTTCAGTACTATTTGGCTTTTTGTTTCATATTTTGAGATGTTTTATTTGATGATATCAACCTAAGAATTAATTTTTAGTAATTAAGTATAAAAATGACAGCAGTGAACCTTTAAATGACTGCAGTGAACCTTTAAATGACTGCAGTGAACTTTAAAGGACTGCAGTGAACTTTAAATGACTGCAGTGAACCTTTAAATGACAGCAGTGAACCTTTAAATGACAGCAGTGAACCTTTAAATGACTGCAGTGAACCTTTAAATGACTGCAGTGAACTTTAAAGGACTGTAGTGAACTTTAAATGACTGCAGTGAACTTTAAATGACTGCAGTGAACTTTAAATGACTGCAGTGAACTTTTAAATGACTGCAGTGAACCTTTAAATGACTGCAGTGAACCTTTAAATGACTGCAGTGAACCTTTAAATGACTGCAGTGAACATTTGTTGCAGAATTTATTCAATTTTGTCATAAGTTCATAGAGACAATATGAGAATTTCTGTTCTACAGTATATGTTATTACCTTCGCAAATACATGTAAGGTCATATTTTACCCGGCATTTATTTATATATTTATCATCTTGTTATTCGCATAACTGAAAAAGTGTTCAACCAAATTGCCTGGAATTTGATGAAACGATTGGTTAATGTCCAGTGACCTTCTGGTAAAATTTTAGGAGCGACCCGGTCAAAGGTCAAGATCATGGTCAATTATAACTCAAAAAGTATAGAACCATACTGCATAAAACTTGGTGGGACAATTAGTCAATATAAAAGAGTCACTTTGTTAGATTTTGGGAGCAATTGGATTAAGGGTAAAAGATCAAGGTCAAGGCCATTTATAACTCAATAACTCAAAAAGCATACAACCAAATTGCCTCAAAATTGATGGGACGATTGGACAATGTTCAGAAACCATCTAGTAGAAATATAGGAGCAATCCGGTCAAAGGTCAAAGTCAAGGTCAAGGTCATTCATAATTCAAAAAGTATTGAACCATATTGAATGAAACTTTGTGGGACGATTGGTCAATATACAAGAACCATTTTATCATATTTTGGGAGGGATCAGGTCAAAGGTCAAGGCCATTTATAACTCAATAACTCAAGTATTCAAACCAAATTGTCTCAAAAGTGATAAGACGATTGGACAAAGTTCAGGAACCATCTAGTAGAATTTTAGGAGTAATCCGGTCAAAGGTCAAGGTCAAGGTAATTTATAACTCTATAACTCAAAAATTATTGAACCATAATGCATGAAACTTGGTAAGACGATTAACTATCCATTTACCAGTTTAAAGATTTCGATAGCAAACGAATAAGCGGCGGCGAAGGTATGCGCTGTACTGAGTGCACGTAATCTGGTTAGGTTAGTATGACAGACAGACAGACACAAACTATTTATTGAACTGATACCAGAATAATTTCCTATCCATGCTATCAGCTGCTTGCCAAGCGTATTATTAGGTTAGTGTGACAGACAGACAGACACTTTCATCTCTGTATCCAGTCACTGGTATATTTTCACAAAATTGGTCGATTTATTTGTGTTAAATAGTGAATAGGTGTTTTCTAAAGCAAAGATACAAAAGTTAAAAGTCTGGAAAAGATACAAATTGAACATTGATTGAAATATTGTAAAAACTATGACCCGGAAACTTTGCTTTATTGTTTCACGAGTCTAGATGGATAAATAATTTAACTGAATGATACCATCTAAGTTCACAAAAAGTAAATAGCGAATAACTGTTAACCTTCCATCTTAAATAACAAATACTGTTAACACGTCCATTGCGTATCTGGATATAGCTGGCATTACTCTGTTATATTAATGACAGTTATACAGGGTGGCGCAAAAAAAGGAAACCCATTTTCAAACTAGTTTATTTTACCAACTATTAAAGCTAGAAATTTTCTTAAAACATTGTTTTATTCCTTTACTTTTTCTGTATCTATCGTTAAAATCTGTTAAGTTAGGACGAAAATTGAACATCCTGCAGCGAATTAAAAAAAGGCAAGTAAAAATGGCTTGCGCGAGAACGAAATATATGAAAATGTCACATGTTATTTAAACACTGAAAGCTTTGAACAGGTTCAACCTCATTTTGAACATAGCTTTCAGGAAAGATTTAAACCAACTATAAAACCATATTGACTTATATTAATAAGTTCAAAACTTTAGAACCACTTCATTTTGAACAAAAAACGATTAGGTCGCAGGAGAACAGAACGAACACATGAAAATATTAATCTTATTCATGAAAAATTTATTGAGAATCCAAAATTATCAATCAGAATGAATGAAATAGATATAACTAAAGACACAGTTCACCGAATTGTTAAACACGATGTGAAGTATCATCCTTTCAAGAAGCATGTAAAACTCGAGCTTTTAAAACTGATTTATTGAACAACCGTCTAAATTTCTCAAGAAGGTTTCTACAAAGATATGCTCGTTTTGGAGAAGACATCGTGATTGGTGACGAAGATGTATTTCCATGAATGATGGAGTTAATAAACGAAACGTCAATTGAATAAAGAAAAAATATTTTTAAATCTTTATTCACACCATATGGAAATAAATTATACCTATTATAAAGTCTTTTTGTATTTTTCGTCCTCGCGCAAGCCCTTTTTATTTATATTTTTTCACTTCGCTGCAGGATGTTTAATTTCAGTTGTAAGTTTACCAGATTTCCATGAAAGATGCAAAAAAACCATTCGAATAAAACTGTGTTTTCAGAATTTTGTTACATTTAATAGTTTTTAAAATAAACTCATTTGAAAATGGGTTTTCTTTTTTTTGCGCCACCCTGTATTAATAAATCCATAAGTTGAGGAATAATTATTATATTAGCAATTTTTAGCATTTATAAAAACACAATAAAAATTTGCATTGGTGTCCCAATACGCAACAGTGTAATCCCACCGCCGGTACACATATGGCCCGAAACGTAGTGGACGTGTTAAAACTTTATCTAGTCATTCAAACTAAGTATTGAAAATCGGTTTGGCTGAACTATGATCTAACACAATGTCCTGTAGAAACAGAGTTCACTAACTAATGGGTCACAATATATATTCAAGATGGCGCATATGCAATATATTTAAAGGAACCAGCCTTAATTTCTAGGGTTGTGACAATATGCTTTCTATAAATCATAGATCTTAAAGGTCCTCTCCAGTCTCCGGGAAAAAAGTAAGTTTATTACATAATATAATAGAAATAAGGTTTAAGTTCATTATTCTGCAGAACGCATGTAATTATTCAGCTCAGTGCATATTTTACACTTTGCCTTTAAAGTTTTTAATACTATTCATTTTGTGCAACAATTGATAGAATCACTAATATGAAACTGAAGAACAAGATTGTACACTCTTTGTTTTGATTTCAAATTGGAATTTATAAACAAGAAATATGTTTTCAGCATTCGTTTAAGATATAAATTGTTTCCAGAAGTATATAAACGTTTCAACAATAAGTTATCCAATTTTACATCTTCACACGAATATTAAATGGATTTATTAAACTTAATACCTAGTTGACAATCAAAACAAATGGTGTACATTCTTCTTCTTCAGACTGAAAATTAGAAAGTCAGAAGTAAAATAGGTACAGGTAGAGTTTTGATTATAAATATCTTTAAAAGCATATAAAATTGAAAATATACAATCAATTTGGATGGGGTTTGAAGAAAAATGATTCAAAACATTAGACTCGTTGATTAAAGCAATGAAAAATTTGCTTGGAGGGAATCTTTATAAGAATATCACAGACGAAACGAAATGGTATAGAATGCTATATACCGCTGGTGAAGAACCATTCTATACTCTTTAATTCTCTCCGTCTATAATATTTTCAGGATCTATGATTTTAAAAGCATATTGTCACAACCATACTCATATTAAATTAATTCTAAGACATTTTTGTTTGTATTTATTTATTTGAATACATAATATTTTCTATGCTAGTTTTAATTTTGAGAAAAAAAAATCAATTTTTCAATTTTTTTTATAAGTTTTCGATCACATGTTTTGATTTATGGTCTAAAACATTGGTTTAAGATAATTGGATTATTTTTTATAACTTTCCTAATGATATCTGTTTTTTTCTCTATCTTACTACTCGTTAAACATACACTGTGTCACTTCCTTCTAATAGCGACAACGTGTGAGCACTTCAAGGGATTTAATCCTTTATAAGCCTCTCGAAATGAAGCAAAGCAACGAAAAAGAAACAGTCAGCACTTTAGAAGAAGATCTGAGGTATTTTTTCGCCAAAACTAAATTGCATTGGAATAAACACCGTGAAAATGAACACTAATTCAATTATATAAACATTGTACAAAATAGGGTATGAAACAATAATCTAATTTAATATATCGTACAGTAAAGGTCCACGGGGATCTACGCATGACCACTTTTAGGGACGTCAATTCGTCCAACGGAATTTTCGTCCAACGGAATTTTCGTACAACGAAATTTTCGTACAACGGAATTTTCGTCCAACGGAATTTTCGTACAACGAAATTTTCGTACAACGGAATTTTCGTACAAGGACATTTCATGCCCGTATTGCTTTATTTTGTATTTTAAAGTGTATATGGGATATATTTCATAATATTTTTCACTATTACATCAATAGGGCAGGTGTAAATAAATAATATTATTATAATGATATAAGCCTAACTATTTGATATGAACATTTAAAAAATGTTCATCTATCGATTACAAAGACTAAACATAATCTATAAGTTAGTTACCTCCATTAATATTTCCATTAATTAATGAGTTAATGATCCAAAAAATCGAACTGAAATATAGCAGGGTACTTACAAGACTAAATGTGTAGGAAGGTAAGAAAGAGAATAAAATAATTACAATAGAGGTAATTGATAATTATCATATGAGTCAGATAACACAGACATTTTACGTTTAAATAATTAAATGTAACTCTAAGAAGTACCAATATATAGCTAAATCTTTTATATCATATTTTATCATCATTCACTTGTTTAGTAGTATATCAAATACATGTATTTGTATTTTATGTAGTCACTGCAAAAAAATGATGTTTATTATAAAAAAACTAGTATATGAACCTATATAGTTTCTAATAAATATTCTTTAATTTTTTTTAAATATGATTACTGATATTGCTGTTTATTCTAAACAATTTTGATATAAACAACGAAAATTGTAGTTATTGTGATGATACCCCACAAAATATGTACTGTAATAACTTCAAGACATGCCTCGCTATTATTACACATTTTATGTATAAGACAAGGGTTCAATAAAAGCGCGGCTGTCTGTCAGCAAGAGTAGTAGAAGGAATAAGATTGCAATAAGAATTAAGATAAAGACTATGAATTTCTATAATTACCATCAACAAAGAGGTTTTTTACTTCTATTTGCAGAATATATATAAATAATATTTGATATAAAATATATTCACATTATAAATTTAATACAAAATAAAGCATTTCGTGGATTTATTGTGCGTTTACGAAATGTCCGTGGTCGAAATGTCTGTTGGACGAAATGTCTGTTGGAGGATATGTCTATGCAGGTATTTCAATCAATATGGACTAATCTCATCGGTTAATCTTTTTAATTGAGTGATATAGAAAATGAAAATTCCTTAATTCAAATATAACTTGTTGTTAAATCATTGTAATTCAGTTCAAAGTGAAAAAAAAAATATTATTCCCATCTAAGCTAATTTTCATATGTTTCAATCGATATTGTTAATATTTATATTCTTTTTACTGTAAGCCCAATGGAAACTGATAGGATATATTTTTTCCTATCTGCTATTATAAATTTAAATATCAATATACTGCGATATCCCTTTTACTTCCAATTTGCATATTTTAAGTCAGAAGAAAAAGAATGTACACTATTTGTTCTGAAGATTAGCTAGGTAGGTATAATTAATTCAATAGTAAATATTCTGGAAAAGGTACAAAATAGAGAAACTTATATTACATAGAAAACTTAAACTTATTTCAGGAATTTAGTTGCAGCTTAAATAGGAGGACCGTCTCCCTCAAATCTGAAAAATATCTAATTATATATATTTTTTTGGATTAGATGATGCAAACAGATGGACAATATTTTAAATTATACCTGTCAGTACAGGTAACGAGGGTTTGTTGTATCTCACATCAAATGATTTGTTGTCTAGATGCTTTAAAAAGAGGACACAACACCCAAACAAGAGTCTCCACTCTTAGTTATGGAACCAGAACTATTTGTGTAAGACATTTTGTTTCTAGAAAAAATCTGTATTTGGCTCTCGTGAAAAGTTCTTCAAAAGGCATCAACTCTTTCAGTTTTTGAGCAACAGACATAAGGTTAGTTTCATTTTCCTAATAAATGAATTGCTCACAAAGTAACTGTCATTTTTTTTCGAATTTCTCAATTTCTCAGGAGGTATAATGATATATATGAAAGAAAATCATTGTTTTTGAAAAAAATATTAGAAAAAACTCTTTTACAATTTTTCTAATACAAATTTGAAAGAAAGCTCCATAACATTGTAGACAACTAAATTCTGAACAAGATGAAACCAATTCCATGTATCTAGGTCGAAAATTGTATGAGTTGATGCCTTTTGAAAGTACCTCACTAATTGTGTGTTTTTTGGGGGAAGAGGGGGGAGCAAAGTTTGAAAAAAATCCCGAAATAAAAATCTCCCATTTGAATAGTTGCATTAACCCTGAAAATTGCAAATTTGTATTTTAATTTATAAACTTTTGTTTTAGTTTAGGGCAGTGGTCCCCAGACTCTTATTTATCACGAACCTACCCTGAAAATTAATAACTAACCACGGACAACATTTCATATCTGAAACATAAGAGTGTCTTTACTTCAGAAAATGAATATAAATTGATAAATATAAGGTTTAGTGCATTATTATGCAATTATGCGAAGTACATCAAAAGTTGTAACAATTGAAAATATTTATATATTTCAATATTGTGCAATAGTGGATAGAAAATTCACAACAAATTATAATTAATTCGAATCCTTTTCGTAACCAGTTAGTAGTTATACTATTTATTACACTTATATGGACAAAAATATTATAATTTTTATATAGCTATAAAAATGATTTTTCATTGAATTGCAAATGTAATATGTAATAAAATTATACTATGGTTTAATATAATAATTAAGTCTATCATTGAAACTCGAAAAGAAAACTTCATAGAAAATGAATTGGATAAGGTTGTCTACGCTACTATTCCAACATCACCAATAATAATTGATGGATTTTATACCAATGGATACAATTTGAACCTACATTTTATAATATTCCGTGTTGTTCTTTACTTTCTATTTTCTTTATATGTATCTCATAAAAAACGAATAAAAGGGGAATATTATTTACTATTATATCTTTTACATATATAAGTTTAAAACGTGTAAACATGTAATATAACATTTATATCAGTATTTTTCTACTTAAAAATAATAAATTATATTAAATAACCACTTCGATTATAAAAGGAAACTATATAACTACTTAAAATAGTCCAAAATACCACGAACCAAAAGGGGGTTCGCCATGAACCGACCTCTGGTTCATATGCTCACAGCGGACCACTTTAGGAAACCCTGGTTTTGGGAGACGGACCCCTTAAATTATGTCCGAATATTCAATGTTCGTATATAAGATTTTAATTGCAAATCAAAACAAATAGTGAAAATTGTATATTCTTTTTCTTCAGCGTTAGATTAGTTTTTCGTACTATTTTTGCACACAGAGTATCGAAACTTTAAAAGCAGATAAAATATTACTGAACCACTTTTTAAGCGATTTTCATATTTTTGATCCTACTAGGCCTATAGTTCTACAAAATTAAGTAATAAACTCATTCTTTTCCGAGCTTTGAGAGGATCTTAAGGAAGGTTTTTGTCTAGACTTCAGATCTATATTTCATATCTTCATTATTCAATTAAACATTAGAAGTATGAATTATAATATTACTGGTCACATGATACAAAATTCCTATTTGCTGAAAAGAGAAAAAAATTCTAGTAGAAAAATTCTTTTTCTTCAAAAAATCGTATCTTCTTATATTGAATTTTTCTAAAGGTTGAAGTGAAATGAGAATTAGTATGTTTCTCATTCATTTTTTATTTTAGCACTAAATTGTAAAGATGAACAGGTTATGAAAGTACATTATTTGTCATTAAATCCTAAACAAATTCTTCCTTGGCTCAATGATCAAGGAAAAAACAGAAAAGAAAAATTTATATTTATGCAAGACAAAAAGGTTGAAAGATTGGTTGAAGGGTAAAGATTTCAAAACGACTGGTTAATGAACTGGTCAGCCAATAACTCCGATCTCAATCCTATCGAGCATTACTGGAACATCCTTAAATCTGCGGTTTACAAAGATGATAAGCTATATTAAACAAAACAAAATCTGTACGTAGCTATTCAGAGAGCTGCGAAACAAATTGAGTCTTAAAACTCGTACATGGAGGGTGGCCTTATTTTGGGACAGCAATCTGTAGAAATGGACATCAGCAAAGTTAAAGTTGAGCCAAATGTACGGGTTAAGTGATAAAAAGTTGACAAAATCCGTCGATACGTGGCTGACAAATCATTCTGAAAAAGGGAAGGATGACCAACTAATTGGCGGAAGACTGCGGAAAAATTGATTTAAATTTATCAAAGTTATGTTTTAAAGTAATAGAAATCTATGCTTTTTATTTATTGAAAGATTTTAATTACTGTTTTCTGTTATTTATTGTTTTATAATCCATAAATTATGAATCTGCAATAAAACTCGAAACAGTTTATTTTTTCATAATTTTTGATAATAATAATCATGGCTTACTTAATATACATAAATACATACTTAATATACTAAATATACGTAAATACATCAGATAAGATTTTAAAAATCGAAGGTTTTGTCCAAGAAGGCTTTGGTATTGATGACAATGTGAAGAATAATCAACACAATGATTTAGAGGTTGAGAAATTGTTGACAGAATTCAAAGAAACGGTGCTGAATGCCAGAGGATCTATTACACTTGAGAAGAAGAAGTATCAGACTATGTTGCTGGGAACATCGTTATCATAATGTAGAACTACGTCGATGGATGATGTTGTTGTTGTAGGTCCTCCACTAGCTCCCCATAACTTCTCCCAAATCCATCCCTCTCAAGTGGGAGGTCTCGCATCCACAGATGCTCACTGCTCCCCTCCTCATCTCCGCAAAACCTACACTCGCCTTCGCCTCCAATTGTACCATACTCCTCCAGCTCCTCAAGGCCGGGTGGTGTCCTGACCGGAATCTGACCACTGACAAGGTCCACTCTTCTCTTCTCTAGTCAGATTCTGCTCCCTATTCTCTCTCAGTCCCCCTCGTATCTCCTCCTGGTATCAGCGTCCTGCACCACTTCTCCCTCAGCCTTCTGTCTATCACTGCTCCTTTTGTGCTTCCGTCCAAATTCACCTGCCCCTGATACATCTCTCCTCCCTCTTACATTTTCGTCCACCAGCTCATTGCCCTGCATTCCACTATTTCCCAGTACACACATCAGTTTTACCATCCTCCTCCAACTTCAAAAAGCTTCCTCCTAATCTGTCTCAGTTCCAGTCACTCATTATCCTCCTTTAAAGCATCCACTAAGGATCTGCTGCCGGTTACCACCGCCACTCTACTCAAATCCTCATCCAGTAGCCCTCACATCGTTTCGCTCATCGCCTTCCTATCCGTACTAAAACTGATGCACCAGGCACCCACTGGTAAGGCCCACTGCTCAACTGTTACCTCTCTCCTTCTCACCATCATTCCACCCCACCCCAACTTCACTCCCCTCCACTGATTCGTCTGTGTATACCATCAAGTCCAGCCGTCCACACAGGTCCAACACCTCCTTAGCCTCTCCTCTGGTGAGTCACACCTCCTCGTTTGTGAGTCACACCTCCAGGGCAAGCCCCCTCCATCATCTTCGCTCCTGCTATTTAATACCTCCATTCCCTCCATGAACGTCTCAAGCGCTTTCCTACTCATTCCGGCACTCTCCTACTCCACATACAGTTCAGCCCTTTTCACCTTCTTCAGGTTAGCTTTGGAGAGCCATGGAGCCCATGATGTACTGGCGTTTTCTACCACGCTTCGCTGTGTCACTGTAAATTTTGATGGCATCCTCCTTCATTCAGGCACAGCTTGTTTCCACTACCCTGCTCAATAACCAGTTCCTACTCTTCATATTCTCCGTCACCTCATCCACTTGTCTTCCGAAAGTGAGTCTTCTGTCATATTTGACCACAAGGAACCTCCGGTTGTCATCCCTTCTGTGAAGCTCCTCTCCAATCCTCACTTCCTGTGTCCATCCCGACTCAGATGGGACTGTGGAGTAGAGGCAGATGCTGCATTTACTCGTACTGAGCTCCAGGACCTTTGATTTGAAAGGATAATATTTCAAGAAATGACTAAACTGCAACCTGCAACTTAAACTTTTTAGCTTTCACGTCACACGTGGTGGTCTGACTTTTGCTTCTGAGGAATTTAGAGATGTGTTGTGCAGAGTTAATTCTGAGGACTTTGGGTAGGACCAAAATTTTCTGCGAATCACATCAAAAAGGTAATTCATATCGAGTGGATAGAATAATAACTAATAATTGTATTAACAACAAAAGGAAGAGACTTACAGAATCTGCTGTGAAAGATAGAGAGGTGGCCTTCAAGAAAATTATGAGGTATATCAATGTCTGATTGTTGAAACCAAAATGACTTATGTTTTTAATTTTAACTTATAAGTAATGTACACCTTACTGTTTCAACTTTAACAATTTCTAGTTTCATGTTTTAGTCAGGTTAATTGGGAAATCATATAGTTATTAAAATATACATAAATGATAATGTATTTCAATACCTTAACTGAAGCTTTCAATAAATAATACACCTTATAATTAAATATAATTAAAAGTCTGGTCTTCTATTTTAAGAAGAGAAATGTAACAAATCAGGCCGTGTATATTAAGTAAGCCATGTAATAATATATATTTTACATTGTACCAATATTTTCTTCATTAAACCTTAAAAAATAATGTTATTAAAATAAAACAATGAATAATTTGATCAATTTAAAATCAGAGTTAATTTTATTCTTAAAAAAACATTTTGCAAAAGAATTCCGAACAAAGTCTATTTAAATTTTTTAATTTTTTTTTTTTTTATTTAATTATTATTTTTATTTTTTATTTTTTTTTTAATTTAATTTTTATAATTTAATTTTTTTTAATTGAATTCTTCAAATACAAATAATCAAATTTAGTTTTTAGATTTAATTTTTCTAATATATATATTTTTAAATTTTAATTAATTTTTAATTTAGCGTTTCAAATAAATATTTTTTAATTTCATTTGTGAGTGTTTCTTTTTTTAAATCAATTTTCTAAACATAATTTTTCGATTCACATTTTTCAAATTCAATTATTCAAATTTATCTCTCCAAAATTTATATTTCAAGTTTTACTTTTCCAATTCAATCCAATAATTTTTTCAAATTAAATCAAACTGAACTTTTTCAAATTCACCCAAATTAATTTTTCCAAATACAATCAAAATTAACTTGAAAATTACATCCCAATTTCCCATTATTCTCCCGTACTCTCGATTACAGGTGTTGTGTAATCTTACCTCCCAATGATCATTACGACAGAATTTAATGGCTGCGTCTGCATTGACTCCTTGGAGAACCAACAATAATGGACTTCAGAAATGGACTGCAGACAAAAGCCATATTAAGGCAGTCATTCGCTGCCTCCCTTTCACAACTAATGAAATGATCATAATTTCCATGGTAGGCTAGTCTGTAGAGACAACCTGATACCCTTTGCTAACTTACATCTAAATGGAATACATGGAATATGTGAATTAACCAATAGGGTGGGTGCGGGTATAAACTTATTTGTTGAAGTTTTTTTAAGTAAGTATATATATTCTCAGAAAAAAAAAATTATAATTTTTTATGATAAATACCTCTTTCGTCCAAATTTCATGTTTCTTCATTAGAGGAACATTTTTTTTAAATATGGTTAAGGATTAAAATATGACATATTTTCTATTTTTCTTTAATTATGTATTTTTAGAGAAAATATAAATTTTCAATCATTTAAAATCGAAAATATATATTTCTGCCTAATTTAGTGTTTCATTATTTGTATAAGAATATATTTTTAAATAATAGAGCACAACAAATCTATTTGCACTGTTACAAAATGAAAATAGAACTATATGGTATCGATGCCTCTTTCATTATAATACTGTATGTTATGAGATACAAAAGTTACTGTTTGATGTGTCTGGAAACCTCAGAATTGCTTTGTTATTGTACAATTATAATTGAGAAATATTATATGTTTCACTGAATAGAAATAGTAACTGTTTGATGTATCTTGAAACCTTAGAGGCTATGTTATTGTACATTTATAATTACGAAAATAATGTGCCATTATTAAAAATATAAAATAACTGTTATTCCCTGAAACTACATATTAAAGTGAGTAAAAGTGTTCGCTAAATTGTGTTTGATATGTCTACTATTTTACCAAACAATTTCGCACATTAGGAAGTTGGTTGAGAATATTTAGATGATTATTATTTCTCTGAAAAAATCCTTATACCAAGCAACTGTGACACATTGTGCCAACATGGGCACTAGATGGTTACATGGGCAAGAGATGGTAGACTGAAAAGTAGCCTAGAAATTACATGGGGTTAATGTGGTTGTCCATTCTCTTGGAATGTTACTTTGGGAGAAGGTTGGTTCAATGTTGCGAATCCAACTCATTGAATTGTCATATTGGCCCATCCTGATTAATATACAGCGTATCAACATTAATGACTGAAACTTGATTAACATATCGACAACAATTTGGGCAAAGATGGTTGGGCAAGATGGCAACAGTACCAATGTGATTTGTATGTCCAAATAATTTTGCACACTAGGAAGTTATTGGGAATATTCAGATGATTATTATTTCTCTAAAACTCCATATACCTCAAATTGTCATCAACACGCTTTTTCTTAGCAGTTACATTAACTGAAGATATGAATTTTTCTACATTACGAATTTTTATTGAAATTTTTTTTTTGGAAAATTATATAGAATTATTGTGTCTATATTGTAGGTCATACATGGAAACATTTTACTAATCAGTATCAGCATATTGTTCGACCGTATGAAATTTTCAACGTTCAGATAAAGATCAAGTAGGGCTAATATCTATCTAACATTTGTGAGTAACAGATCTAAGACTCTTAAGTGATAGAAAATATTAGGAAAAATTTCAAAATATTAAATGAGGACTGTACCACAATTTGATGTTACCTTTCTAGAAAAAAATTGATATTTAAAACATAATATTTTATGTCATAACAACCTAGCTTCTTTCTGAAAGACATATAAATTCATCAACAGTAACTGTTTTGAGACGAGAGTAAGTTTCACCACAAAGTCACACTCTAGAAAAGGTGTCACAACCATCACCACAAAGTCACACACTCTAGAAAATGTGTCACAACCATCACCACAAAGTCACACTCTCTAGAAAAGGTGTCACAACCATCACCACAAAGTCACACTCTCTAGAAAAGGTGTCACAACCATCACCACAAAGTCACACTCTCTAGAAAAGGTGTCACAACCATCACCACAAAGTCACACTCTAGAAAAGGTGTCACAACCATCACCACAAAGTCACACTCTAGAAAAGGTGTCACAACCATCACCACAAAGTCACACTCTAGAAAAGGTGTCACAACCATCACCACAAAGTCACACTCTCTAGAAAAGGTGTCACAACCATCACCACAAAGTCACACACTCTAGAAAAGGTGTCACAACCACCACCACAAAGTCACACACTCTAGTAAAGGTGTCACAACCATCACCACAAAGTCACACACTCTAGAAAAGGTGTCACAACCATCACCACAAAGTCACACACTCTAGAAAAGGTGTCACAACCATCACCACAAAGTCACACACTCTAGAAAATGAGTCACAACCATCACCACAAAGTCACACACTCTAGAAAAGGAGTCACAACCATCACCACAAAGTCACACACTCTAGAACAGGTGTCACAACCATCACCACAAAGTCACACTCTAGAAAAGGAGTCACAACCATCACCACAAAGTCACACACTCTAGAAAAGGTGTCACAACCATCACCACAAAGTCAGCAAGCGGGAGATAGCTTTAATAATTAGTGTTTTTGGTCATTCATCAGACTCTAACTAGGCTGTCAGGGGAAGTTCATTAATATTTCATATTCTACCTCTGAGACAACAAAGTGACTTGAAGTGCACCTAACAAAGAGATGGATTGGCTCTACCTTTTATCTTCACCATTCCAATTACAATGCTTGCTTTGAATCAACTTCATTATTCATTAATTGCTTCTGTTTACATTCAGTTCAAAATAATGAACTTAAAAAACGAATGAAATTGTGTCAACATGTATGAAATTGTGCCATCATGTATGAAATTGTGCCATCATGTATGAAATTGTGCCATCATGTATGAAATTGTGCCAACATGTATGAAATTGTGCCAACATGTATGAAATTGTGTCAACATGTATGAAATTGTGCCAACATGTATGAAATTGTGTCAACATGTATGAAATTGTATGGACATGTATGAAATTGTATGAACATGTATGAAATTGTATGAACATGTATGAAATTGTATGAACATGTATGAAATTGTGTCAACATGTATGAAATTGTGCCGTCATGTATGAAATTGTGCCAAAATGTATGAAATTGTGTCAACATGCATGAAATTGTGTCAACATGTATGAAATTGTGTCATCATGTATGAAATTGTGTCAACATGTATGAAATTGTGTCAACATGTATGAAATTGTGCCAACATGTATGAAATTGTGCCAACATGTATGAAATTGTATGAACATGTATGAAATTGTGTCAACATGTATGAAATTGTGTCAACATGTATGAAATTGTGTCAACATGTATGAAATTGTGCCAACATGTATGAAATTGTGCCAACATGTATGAAATTGTATGAACATGTATGAAATTGTGCCATCATGTATGAAATTGTGCCAACATGTATGAAATTGTGCCATCATGTATGAAATTGTGCCAACATGTATGAAATTGTGCCAACATGTATGAAATTGTGTCAACATGTATGAAATTGTGCCATCATGTATGAAATTGTGTCAACATGTATGAAATTGTGCCATCATGTATGAAATTGTGTCAACATGTATGAAATTGTGTCAACATGTATGAAATTGTGTCAACATGTATGAAATTGTGCCAACATGTATGAAATTGTGCCAACATGTATGAAATTGTATGAACATGTATGAAATTGTGCCATCATGTATGAAATTGTGCCAACATGTATGAAATTGTGCCATCATGTATGTAACTGTGCCAACATGTATGAAATTGTGTCAACATGTATGAAATTGTGTCAACATGTATGAAATTGTGCCATCATGTTTGAAATTGTGCCATCATGTATGAAATTGTGCCATCATGTATGAAATTGTGTCAACATGTATGAAATTATGCCAACACATGAAATTGTGTCAACATGTATGAAATTGTGTCAACATGTATGAAATTGTGCCATCATGTATGAAATTGTGCCATCATGTATGAAATTGTGCCATCATGTATGAAATTGTGCCAACACATATGAAATTGTGCCAACACATATGAAATTGTGTCAACATGTATGAAATTGTGTCAACATGTATGAAATTGTGTCAACATGTATGAAATTGTGTCAACATGTATGAAATTGTGCCATCATGTATGAAATTGTGCCATCATGTATGAAATTGTGCCATCATGTATGAAATTGTGCCAACATGTATGAAATTGTATGAACATCTTATTTGTAGACCGTGCATGGGATAATTCACGTTTATATCAGTTATTTAACTTTTAATACCTAATTTAATACTAAATAAACATAAATCAGACCCTACTGTAAACCGAATCACTAATTTTCAAAAGTTCTATTCAATGAAAATAGTAAATAATACTTCTTTGACAAGTTTGCATCATTGAAATAAATCTTATGTTCGAATATATGGAGATATCACTATTTAATTCGAATTCATCCAATATTATTTATCTGAAATATTATTCATAAAGAAATGAATGTCAAATTAAATAGACTTTAATCTCTTATTAACTAACTCAATTAAATTTCCATTTATCAGATATTTAATTCCCCTCTTAGATTATTTTTCTATTCAAAAATTGAATTCATTTTATCTGAATTATAGTACTCGTCACAAGTGAGTAATAATTGAGGGCAATTATTCTCTGGCAGTAATGAAAGAAAGTCTCCCCTCCCTCCCCTTGATCTGGGGCTGATCTCTTGAATCCCCTCTGATTGAGCATAGCACCTCTCGATCCCTCTCCACCATCCTTTCGATCCCTCTCCACCATCCAAAGTAATTAAGTTCATCCTCAACCAAGAAAAATTGTCCCTACATTCAGATATGAATTGCAATGTAATTGGCACGGTGGGTACCACAATCAAAACTGAATTATTTGTTCATTTCTAACTGCAGAAATTGAGTTATGGCTATAGGAAGAGATCTTTCGATGTAATGATAACTCGAGGAGATTTGGAAGCCTGTGAGGGAACGATTGTTTTTCGATCTTTTAAGATGATTTGAATGCAAGCAATACGAAATCAATAAAGGTGAGTACGAGTAAAATCGATCATTTGCTAATATGGTGTTTAATTTTCATACTTTGATCATTTTAAAAATGCGTATATAAGCAAAACAAAAATTTATAGAGGGCCATCTAGTGACAAATTGTACAAGTTTTGTCTCCCACTGTTGTATTCTCATAAACGTTGCTAATATTCATGATTATAATTACGAATAAATAAATCTATCGCGAAATATTTTATATAATGCCATCTATTGGATGTTTGATCAAACTTTATGATATCTAAGAACCTATTTCGACCTACAGTGATTTCAGTCAAACTATTTCATAACGTTACTCAATAATTGATGTTTATCTACAATATTTTGTTTAAAAATACATATGCTATATTTATCCAAATTTGTTCGACCTTAGGTGACGTTGAAACCTGAGATCTACTGACCAGAATAATAGTAGATTGTTTGAATTAAGTTATTTCCCGGTTAGAGGTAGAGAGAACATATATTTCATATTGAATAAGTAGTTGTTTCGAGACCGTTCTTTGTTGGTAACCATCTCAAGATTGGAGGAATATAGAAGGAGAACTCGTACACCGAGAAAAAAAAAGTGAGTCAACCTGACTCATCGCTTGAGTCAAGGCTGCAAAACTCCAATGTTGGAGTCTTTTTTCATGATGACTCTACCTGAATCAATCCCACTATGAATTAGGAGTCAATATGACTCTTGTTTTTGAGTAAAATATTAGGATGCGTCAAATTGACTCACATTTTTGAACCGGTTTTGAGACAAACAGAAAACTCAAATTTTGGGTCAATTTGTCTCGTTTCTCTAGCTTTGAATATTACAATGAGTTTCTCTAGCTAGGAAAATATCAGTATCCAAAAGCTATACAGAGGACATCGCCATGCAAGTTACAATCCTTTGGTTATTTAATAATGAAGATATTAAAAAAAAACATACATCAGTCGATGAAATTGAATTTACTCAATAATTTTATTGAATATTAGGAATAATGGAGGTACATATTGAGTAGAATGGAGTGTTCTTTATTACATATTGTAAGCAGATACTGTTCTAAAAAAGTGTTATGATACAACTACATAGACTTTGTGAAACTGGAAGATTGAAGACTTATATTGATTGATATATAGTCTATATATATTTTGGTACACAATAATAACTCGATATTTATTGGTATGAAACTTTCTTTGTGGAATTGTAATGTGGAAAGAAATGCCATCATTCTATAAACATTTAGTAGCATCAAAAATAACTGAGAACACGTTGAGAAGTTCCAATCTCGAGCATTAAAAACTCAAAGGGGAAAGGATTAATTCGTATTATACATAGCAGGATTCAAGATTGAATTAAATGATCTGTCCTATATACTAAAAAATAAACAAAAATTGCCGCTATAGATTTTTTTCGAATGACAATGAACCTTTGTAGGGGTTTTACGTGAGAAGAGTGCGGAAACTGTTGTCAATAAAGACTCATTTTTGGAACATATGCTGGCCGAGATTTAGCTCTATCTTCAGGAACTTAGAAGATGTATACTCAATGAAGAAAAAATTGATATATATATATATATATATATATATATATATTGTTCCATCATATGTCCCTGTAAGTTCTTTTACATATCAAATGTTACTAATACGTATTCCCAGCTGTCCAGATTAAAGTACCATTTCACAGCAGTCAGTTAAAAGCTATTTAATCCTAGCAATAGCTTTACAAAGAATTTAATTAGTTTGTAGCGTTTCACAGTTACAATTAAACAAGTAAATAGATTACTCTTAAACTTTCATCACTCATGTTGAAATGAATCAGTGAAAAGTCAGCTTACTTTCTGTCATCTAGATTACTTTCATGTTACATTTCAGATCTTTTACAATAGCATCTATACATTTTAGACTTCATTTGATGCTACATAAGAGGATTCATTTCTACTTAAATATTTGGATGAAATGTTATATAAGTGTTCGATATCAGGTTGAAAATTTAGGTTTTAAACATTGATAATAAGATTTATTGAACTTGAAATATAAAAAATAATCATTCAATATGCTAGAGTAAATGATAATCTTATAAAAATATTTTAATACGATATCTCTCACTCATATAAAGGCATGTAAAAGCATTGTATACAATTATATAATAAGTTAAGATACAAAAGTTATAGAAAGTATTCGAAAACTTTCATCGACTTACAACTTTCTTCTTATTGTTAAAAGTTTCTCAAGACTGTCGTTCTCTGATTATAGGCACCATTTTTTGGTGCCTAATGTGGTATCATATTTTCTGAACTCAATAATTATTGTCTCAGGGCCTAATTGTCCTGGGCTCAATTGCCATGGCCCCAAATGTAGTGGGGCCCAATTGTCCTGGGCTCAATTGTGTTGAGACTAATAGTCGGCTGGGTTAATTAACATCAAATCACTAATATGATTTTTTTTTTCATCTGACTTAAAAAAATTCTCAGAAGCTTTCACGTTTCAACAAGAAGCAAATTGGTGGCAAGAAGAGGAGTTTCGTTTGGCTTAGTCTATAGGACTGAAGTCCAAGCTACCTTATATAGTGTGCTAATTGCATTACATCTGGAATCATTAAGTAGAACAGCTTCTACTTTTTTCATCTCTTTAATTTGGTCGACCTGTAGTTTATTTGAAACACTTCCAGTCTATTTGTCCACTACCCGAGTAGATATATTATAGAATCTACTCGAGTAGATATATTATAGAATCTACTCGAGTAGATATATTAGAGAATCTACTCGAGTAGATATATTAGAGAACCTACTCGAGTAGATACATTAGAAAATCTACTCGAGTAGATATATTAGAGAATCTACTCGAGTAGATATATTAGAGAATCTACTCGAGTAGATACATTAGAAAATCTACTCGAGTAGATATATTAGAGAATCTACTCGAGTAGATATATTAGAGAATCTACTCGAGTAGATATATTAGAGAATATACTCGAGTAGATATATTAGAGAATCTACTCGAGTAGATATATTAGAGAATCTACTCGAGTAGATATATTAGAGAATCTACTCAAGTAGATATATTAGAGAATCTACTCGAGTAGATACATTAGAGAATCTACTCGAGTAGATATATTAGAGAATCTACTCGAGTAGATATATTAGAGAATCCTCTCTGGTTGATATATTAGAGAATCTACTCGAGTAGATATATTATAGAATCTACTCGAGTAGATATATTATAGAATCTACTCGAGTAGATATATTAGAGAATCTACTCGAGTAGATATATTAGAGAACCTACTCGAGTAGATACATTAGAAAATCTACTCGAGTAGATATATTAGAGAATCTACTCGAGTAGATATATTAGAGAATCTACTCGAGTAGATACATTAGAAAATCTACTCGAGTAGATATATTAGAGAATCTACTCGAGTAGATATATTAGAGAATCTACTCGAGTAGATATATTAGAGAATATACTCGAGTAGATATATTAGAGAATCTACTCGAGTAGATATATTAGAGAATCTACTCGAGTAGATATATTAGAGAATCTACTCAAGTAGATATATTAGAGAATCTACTCGAGTAGATACATTAGAGAATCTACTCGAGTAGATATATTAGAGAATCTACTCGAGTAGATATATTAGAGAATCCTCTCTGGTTGATATATTAGAGAATCTACTCGAGTAGATATATTAGAGAATCTACTCGGGTAGATATAGTAGAGAATCTACTCGAGTAGATATATTAGAGAATCTACTCGAGTAGATATATTAGAGAATCTACTCGAGTAGATATATTAGAGAATCTACTCGAGTAGATATATTAGAGAATCTACTCCAGTAGATATATTAGAGAATCTACTCGAGTAGATATATTAAAGAATCTACTCGATAGATATATTAGAGAATCTACTCGAGTAGATATATTAGAGAATCTACTCGAGTAGATATATTAGAGAATCTACTCGAGTAGATATATTAGAGATTCTACTCGAGTAGATATATTAGAGAATCTACTCGAGTAGATATATTAGAGAATCTACTCAAGTAGATATATTAGAGAATCTACTCGAGTAGATATATTAGAGAATCTACTCGAGTAGATATATTAGAGAATCTACTCGAGTAGATATATTAGAGAATCTACTCGAGTAGATATATTAGAGAATCTACTCGAGTAGATATATTAGAGAATCTACTAGAGTAGATATATTAGAGAATCTTCTCGAGTAGATACATTAGAAAATCTATTCGAGTAGATATATTAGAGAATCTACTCGAGTAGATACATTAGAAAATCTACTCGAGTAGATATATTAGAGAATCTACTCGAGTAGATACATTAGAAAATCTACTCGAGTAGATATATTAGAGAATCTACTCGAGTAGATATATTAGAGAATCTACTCGAGTAGATATATTAGAGAATCTACTCGAGTAGATATATTAGAGACTCTACTCAAGTAGATATATTAGAGAATCTACTCGAGTAGATACATTAGAGAATCTACTCGAGTAGATATATTAGAGAATCTACTCGAGTAGATATATTAGAGAACCTACTCGAGTAGATACATTAGAAAATCTACTCGAGTAGATATATTAGAGAATCTACTCGAGTAGATATATTAGAGAATCTACTCGAGTAGATACATTAGAAAATCTACTCGAGTAGATATATTAGAGAATCTACTCGAGTAGATATATTAGAGAATCTACTCGAGTAGATATATTAGAGAATATACTCGAGTAGATATATTAGAGAATCTACTCGAGTAGATATATTAGAGAATCTACTCGAGTAGATATATTAGAGAATCTACTCAAGTAGATATATTAGAGAATCTACTCGAGTAGATACATTAGAGAATCTACTCGAGTAGATATATTAGAGAATCTACTCGAGTAGATATATTAGAGAATCCTCTCTGGTTGATATATTAGAGAATCTACTCGAGTAGATATATTAGAGAATCTACTCGGGTAGATATAGTAGAGAATCTACTCGAGTAGATATATTAGAGAATCTACTCGAGTAGATATATTAGAGAATCTACTCGAGTAGATATATTAGAGAATCTACTCGAGTAGATATATTAGAGAATCTACTCCAGTAGATATATTAGAGAATCTACTCGAGTAGATATATTAAAGAATCTACTCGAGTAGATATATTAGAGAATCTACTCGAGTAGATATATTAGAGAATCTACTCGAGTAGATATATTAGAGAATCTACTCGAGTAGATATATTAGAGATTCTACTCGAGTAGATATATTAGAGAATCTACTCGAGTAGATATATTAGAGAATCTACTCAAGTAGATATATTAGAGAATCTACTCGAGTAGATATATTAGAGAATCTACTCGAGTAGATATATTAGAGAATCTACTCGAGTAGATATATTAGAGAATCTACTCGAGTAGATATATTAGAGAATCTACTCGAGTAGATATATTAGAGAATCTACTAGAGTAGATATATTAGAGAATCTTCTCGAGTAGATACATTAGAAAATCTATTCGAGTAGATATATTAGAGAATCTACTCGAGTAGATACATTAGAAAATCTACTCGAGTAGATATATTAGAGAATCTACTCGAGTAGATATATTAGAGAATCTACTCTAGTAGATATATTAGAGAATCTACTCGAGTAGATATATTAGAGAATCTACTCGAGTAGATATATTAGAGAATCTACTCGAGTAGATATATTAGAGAATCTACTCGAGTAGATATATTAGAGAATCTACTCGAGTAGATATATTAGAGAATCCTCTCTGGTTGATATATTAGAGAATCTACTCAAGTAGATATATTAGAGAATCTACTCGAGTAGATACATTAGAGAATCTACTCGAGTAGATATATTAGAGAATCTACTCGAGTAGATATATTAGAGAATCCTCTCTGGTTGATATATTAGAGATTCTACTCGAGTAGATATATTAGAGAATCTACTCGGGTAGATATAGTAGAGAATCTACTCGAGTAGATATATTAGAGAATCTACTCGAGTAGATATATTAGAGAATCTACTCGAGTAGATATATTAGAGAATCTACTCGAGTAGATATATTAGAGAATCTACTCGAGTAGATATATTAGAGAATCTACTCGAGTAGATATATTAGAGAATCTACTCAAGTAGATATATTAGAGAATCTACTCGAGTAGATATATTAGAGAATCTACTCGAGTAGATATATTAGAGAATCTACTCGTGTAGATATATTAGAGAATCTACTCGAGTAGATATATTAGAGAATCTACTCGAGTAGATATATTAGAGAATCTACTCGAGTAGATATATTAGAGAATCTACTCCAGTAGATATATTAGAGAATCTACTCGAGTAGATATATTAAAGAATCTACTCGATAGATATATTAGAGAATCTACTCGAGTAGATATATTAGAGAATCTACTCGAGTAGATATATTAGAGAATCTACTCGAGTAGATATATTAGAGATTCTACTCGAGTAGATATATTAGAGAATCTACTCGAGTAGATATATTAGAGAATCTACTCAAGTAGATATATTAGAGAATCTACTCGAGTAGATATATTAGAGAATCTACTCGAGTAGATATATTAGAGAATCTACTCGAGTAGATATATTAGAGAATCTACTCGAGTAGATATATTAGAGAATCTACTCGAGTAGATATATTAGAGAATCTACTAGAGTAGATATATTAGAGAATCTTCTCGAGTAGATACATTAGAAAATCTATTCGAGTAGATATATTAGAGAATCTACTCGAGTAGATACATTAGAAAATCTACTCGAGTAGATATATTAGAGAATCTACTCGAGTAGATATATTAGAGAATCTACTCGAGTAGATATATTAGAGAATCTACTCGAGTAGATATATTAGAGAATCTACTCGAGTAGATATATTAGAGAATCTACTCGAGTAGATATATTAGAGAATCTACTCAAGTAGATATATTAGAGAATCTACTCGAGTAGATACATTAGAGAATCTACTCGAGTAGATATATTAGAGAATCTACTCGAGTAGATATATTAGAGAATCTACTCGAGTAGATATATTAGAGAATCTACTCGAGTAGATATATTAGAGAATCTACTCGAGTAGATATATTAGAGAATCTACTCAAGTAGATATATTAGAGAATCTACTCGAGTAGATACATTAGAGAATCTACTCGAGTAGATACATTAGAGAATCTACTCGAGTAGATATATTAGAGAATCTACTCGAGTAGATATATTAGAGAATCTACTCGAGTAGATATATTAGAGAATCTACTCGAGTAGATATATTAGAGAATCTACTCGAGTAGATATATTAGAGAATCTACTCAAGTAGATATATTAGAGAATCTACTCGAGTAGATACATTAGAGAATCTACTCGAGTAGATATATTAGAGAATCTACTCGAGTAGATATATTAGAGAATCTACTCGAGTAGATATATTAGAGAATCTACTCGAGTAGATATATTAGAGAATCTACTCGAGTAGATATATTAGAGAATCTACTCGAGTAGATATATTAGAGAATCTACTCGAGTAGATATATTAGAGAATCTACTCGAGTAGATATATTAGAGAATCTACTCAAGTAGATATATTAGAGAATCTACTCAAGTAGATATATTAGAGAATCTACTCGAGTAGATACATTAGAGAATCTACTCGAGTAGATATATTAGAGAATCTACTCGAGTAGATATATTAGAGAATCTACTCGAGTAGATATATTAGAGAATCTACTCGAGTAGATATATTAGAGAATCTACTCGAGTAGATATATTAGAGAATCTACTCGAGTAGATATATTAGAGAATCTACTCGTGTAGATATATTAGAGAATCTACTCGAGTAGATATATTAGAGAATCTACTCGAGTAGATATATTAGAGAATCTACTCGAGTAGATATATTAGAGAATTTACTCGAGTAGATATATTAGAGAATCTACTCGAGTAGATATATTAGAGAATCTACTCAAGTAGATATATTAGAGAATCTACTCGTGTAGATATATTAGAGAATCTACTCGAGTAGATATATTAGAGAATCTACTCGAGTAGATATATTAGAGAATCTACTCGAGTAGATATATTAGAGAATTTACTCGAGTAGATATATTAGAGAATCTACTCGAGTAGATATATTAGAGAATCTACTCAAGTAGATATATTAGAGAATCTACTCGTGTAGATATATTAGAGAATCTACTCGAGTAGATATATTAGAGAATCTACTCGAGTAGATAGGTGAAATGTCTAAGCACATATACACATTGTATAGAGAAATTTAATTCTTATATTCATATACTATTACTATACATCTATTCTAATCACTATATAAAAACACACAAACAGGAATCTGAAATAATCCCTATACATAGACATCTAATCCCCATATACATACACATCTGATTTATCTCTATACACTTCAGTGACTATTCACTATACATAGCTTTCTTATTTCTGCTAAATAAATACTGATATCTAATCTAAACCCTATATACTATAAATAGACATCTAATCTAAACCCAATATATAAAAAATAGACATCTAATCTAAACCATATATACTATAAATATACATTTAATCTAAACCCTATATACTTTAAATGTACATTTAATCTAAACCCTATATACTATAAATATACATCTAATCTAAACCCTATATACTATAAATATACATCTAATCTAAACCCTATATACTATAAATAGATATTTTTAATCTAAACCCTATATACTATAAATAGACATCTAATCTAAACCCTGTCTATAAATTGACACCAAATCTAATCACTATATACTATAAATAGACATCTAATATACATATATTATCCCTATATACATTACAGTAACTATAAACGCTATACATAGCCACCTTATCTCAGCTACATAAATATAGAAATCTATTCCAAATCTTATACACTACTGTACAGTATGGGCCACGAAAATGTTTCCTCTTTTTCAAATACTTGTAAATCGTTAACCAATGGATGAAAAAACTGTATCTTGGTCTCATTTTCTCTGCCTCTTATTGTACTATTAACAGGTGAAAACAATTTTGAACTGATGGACATAGTTTGAGGACTGGTAAGCAAAGAGTGCGGGTGATTATTTTGTCATTGCGCAAATGTTATTCTTAGAGCTAACTCTGTGATTTTACTTACTTAAAGGCAGTGAATAAAAGGAAAAATGAAGAGTTTGGTTCCAAAACGCGATAAACGCCACTTTTGAAAAAAATGAGTTTCCACCTAAATCAATATTGTATTTCGTCGGTATTGTGGATTTGAATTGTTTATGTTATTATAACCTCAATATGCTATGTGAATGATTGAAACAGAAAATAGTGGTTTTCATCTTTGTACTTTCTTGGTAAAGAAAACACATTTTAACTCAAATTGATCAAAATGGATTTATAGCGTTTTGGAACCAAACTCTTCAAATATTACAATGGTAGAAAGTTTAATACAGGGTGCTTACACTTCTTCCTTGGAAACTATTTGGAAATAGAACAACTTCAGTGACATTTTGATCTCATTGAAGTTTTCACTCTGAATATTCGTTCTTTGCTTGTTCATTGCTTGGTTAAGGCCCGCTTCACACTTGCATTTTTAACAACGCGGAAAAAAGCTCTTCTTAAAATGTGTTTACACTTGCGTTTTTTATCGATGATGGAAAAATCACATTAAATTTTTACTTCAGCGATAAAATCGCAAGTGTGAACACATTTTAGGAAGAGCTTTTTTCCACACTGTTAAAAATGCAAGTGTGAAGCGGGCCTTAGCCATGCAATTAACAAGCAAAGAACTAATATTCAGAGTGAAAACTTCAATGAGTTCAAAATGTCACTGAAGTTGTTCTATTTCCAAATAGTTTACAAGGAAGAAGTGTAAGCACCCTGTAATAAAATATCTACCCTTATAATATTTTTCCTTTTATTCGCTGCCTTTTAATAAGTAAAATCACAGAGTTAGCTCTAAGAATAACATTTGCGCAATGACAAAAATAATCACCCTCACTCTTTGCTTACCAGTCCTCAAACTATGTCCATCAGTTCAAAAATGTTTTTACCTGTTAATAATACAATAAGAGGCAGTGAAAAAGTGACAAAGATATACATAGTTTTTTTCGTCCATTGGCTAACGATTTAAAAGTATTTGAAAAAGCGAAAACATTTTTGTGGCCCATACTGTATAGTGTCTATACTCTATACAGTATACAGTACACATAGCAACCTCATCTCAGCTACATAAATATAGACCTCTAATTAATGAAGGCTACGAATCCCCCAGCACTCATTTCCTAGCATCTTTCACTCTTTCCAAGCCATCTTCAAAGATGGGAAGAAATGCATCTCTTCATTTGCTGGGAAAAAATCCCATTCGAAGCTTTCGATTTTACCTCAAAAGGAAAAAAGTCTCGGGACTTTTGCACGACTATTTTTATTCCTCAGATGAGGGGATAGTTCCATCGGTGTTTTCGATACCGATATCTTAGGGCTAGAAGAATAACTTGAATTAGAATTAGGGATGTCGCTATTATTTGGTTGATTATTTGGAAATGAATGATTAACTAATTAATGAGATTATTGTAATCTATTTTTTTTGTTCAAAAAGACAATATTTGTGTCCACTTAATCAATTTATTATCACAATCACATATATTGATGAAATAAATTTTTTTGCAGTTTTGCAATTTTTAAAATACAAAAAAAAATTTATTTATATTTTTGTGAATAAAATATTTTTGTTCAAAAACAAGAAATAATATAATGCTTCTACATTCTAAATTAATTAAATCTTTGTATCGTCTTTATCTTTCCAAACAATCAGCAACAGAGTCACACTAAATCAGATTATAAGATCACTGAAGAGCTGGACTCTGTAACTCCATTCATCAAAAGTCTACGGGTCTCACTACCCACTTTGCAGTCAGTCTTCCTGTGGCCTCTGCAGTGAGAGGTTGTGTGTGAGTGACTGCTGGAGATTTCCAGTCACTCTGAGTGAAGAACAAACTCTTAGTACTGAGGTGTAACATGTGATAAAATAAACTTAATTGATTCGGTGCAGTACGTATTTTTATTAAACTGATTTACCTGATGACTATTTTTCTTTTGTAATTACCGGGTGAAATTTTTTTTCTTATAGCTTTACTATTAATTATGATTATTATATGACTACCAAAATACATTCAATAAATAGATTATCATTTTCTTCTGCTCAATGAATGAAATAATATAGTCCTAAAATAATCTATGTTATAGTAATATTCATTTGAAATTTTCGATCAGTAATATATGAAAAAAAAATAAACATTTTTTTACCATTTGGAGATATTTTTAATTTTAGAGAACAGGTAAGAAAACTGAAGGTATGAATTTCTTTTAATTAGTACTGTGACATTTGTTAATTTTTTATGATATTTCTTACGAATAATATGATATTAACTTTACGTATTTTTTTACATTACTTAAATACTAAATTTTTCTTGTAGTTAATATTTAATGAGTCTTTTTAAAGATATTTTTAAGACTAACATTAAGTGTAAAATAATGAATTAATTTTAAAATATTCAAGTTGTATTAAGTTGCCAAATCTTTATTTATATATATTCTTTCAAATATCAATTTCAAGGAATAAATGATTATAAAATATCGAATTTTCAAGATGAAAATATTTTCTAAAATCAGTATTCGGGAATTAGATATAAAAATGGGTATTCAAAATTAGAATCACCGAATTATGAAAATATCAGTACTCAATACATTATAGATTTGTAGTTAGTACTCTTTCATTGCAACTCATAATGTAGTTGTTCATCATATCAAAATCATGCTTTAATTAACAAATGACATTTGATTGACTGATCTATTGATCTTTTCATTTAAAATTTATTTGCAGTACATGCAAGCTTTTCAAGCATTCGATACCCAGATAGGAAGTTATGGTGGGTCATAGAAGATTATGTGGTGCCCCAACTTAATCCCCCAAGGCTCCACCATAGATATATGTGTGGGTAGATATACATATAATTGATACTGTTTTTATTTTTAGTTATACATATAGTTACTGTTTATCAAAAATGGTACCTAAATTAATTTTTTTTTTGCATAACTATAATATTTACAATTTACATGTATCATATTAATATGGAGTAAAACTAATATATAAGTGATATCTACAGTGAGAATTATACACTATGCAATACATATTTGTATATAAATTGTAAAAATATATGAAAGAAGATTAATTTATTTTTAGTTAAACTTTGCTTAATTGTATAATTTAGATTTCAATGTAAAGTTTGAATATTATAATCAAATTCAATTTTACCATAAAAGAACATTTAATTTGATGATTAAATATTTTATTTTATCATGTATATATAGTGTAATAAAAGGATATAATATATAAAATTTCGAAAAAAATTCAAAGACCTATTTATAGGTGTAATAAAACTCATTTTTTTATTATTCAATGGTTAAAATATGAATGACTTTATCAAATATATTCAATATCATTTCATAAGTAGCAAACGAAACAATTTTTATTGACTGGAATTTTTTCATTTTTGGTGTTTCATATCAAGTCAATTTTCTTGTGTTAACTGATTTTTTTTTCCTTTTTTAATCTGATTTTGATGTAATTATTCACAAAAAAGATAGAGAATATAGTGATGAGCCAATTACATTCAATTTATAGTCAGAAAAAAGTGATGCCCTGTATGATGGTAACACTAGGTTTTAGAAGAATACATTTTTTGTTTATTTTTTCCTGGAATGAAATGATGCCCAGTAATTTTATTTCGTTTGAAAGGAAAAAATGTTTCTCTTACTATAAAAAAAAAATTAAGGATAAGGATTTAATGATAAAAACATATAATCACCAACCCCATCTATAATTTTCCTACCAAGAATTTTCACAATTTTAAATAAAGGATATCATAGGCCTATAATATAATTCTATAATCCTTTCCTTTAACTCTTAGATAATTAGTTAAGTAGTATTAGCTGAGACAATCAAAAGAGTCTGGTCAGTCTGCCCTTTTTATAAATATTCATTTTTTCTGAAGGTAACTATGTAGTGCAGCGAAAAAATTTGGAGAATTGTTAGAAACTACTGAAAATCTATAATTGGGTGTTATTATTGATTATGGAAAACTTTGGTTGTATTTTTTATCATACAATAATTATATTTCAAACATTTTCTTCTACGAGATTTCAAATTTAGTCTCGTAGGTTTCATTTACTATCACCACTTCATTTTTTTCTTAGATTTTGTTTTAGGTAGCCTAGTAGGCTTCATTTACTATCACCACTTCATTTCCCTCTTAGATTTTTGTGGTAGGTACAGACTCGTAGGCTACATTTACTATGATCTCTTCATTTTCCTCTTTAATTATAGGTTAGGTAGACTCGTAGGCTTCATTTTCTATCGCCTCTTCATTTTCCTCTCAAATTTCTGTTTTAGGTGAATTCGTTGGCATCATTTACCATCACCTCTTCATTTTCCTCTTAGATATTGTGTTAGGTGGACTTCATTCACTATCACCTCTTCATTTTCCTCTTCCATCCGTGAGTGCAGCCATCGGTGATTGTACTCCTTTTCGTCAACTTCTTTTATAAGTGACTGTGTTCATGAAGTAGCTTTTTTGCATCCATGAGCATTTTACTAAACTCTGATAGTTGAGTTTCCTTTTCTATTTTGATTCCCTTCTTCCAATGACTTTTTTTCTTTCTAAAGTAAAAAAATCTATTATGATGGACATTAATGCATAAAGTATAATACATAATACAATATATTCCTTTTCTTGCATTGTTTACCATTAAACTATAGTATATATTTTAATTTGTTTACCTATTTGATGAAGATAAACTGCATGAGTGTTGTCTCAATTCCAACACTTGAAGCTGCATTTGAAGATTGCTGAGCGAGGTGAATGGTTTCCTATATTTTAAATTATAAATGGTTGTTTTAATAATTATTATAACTAGATATTTATGACATGTCGTCCAAATAGAGTTAATATTAATGACAGGTTATTAATACTGAAAATCGGTGACCTATTGTCAATTAACATCAGTCACTCCTGCATTTAAATCGATTAGATAAATGGATAGATAAAAAAATAGAAAGTTAATTTTTCGATTAAAATATTAAGCAATAAAAAAACTAATGATAACAAAAATTAATTCAATGAAATTTAATGTAACTAATATGACATAGGTACTTGACTAGAACGGGAACTCGCAGAGCGCATACCTTCGCCTCTTATCGTGACCTTGACCTTTGACCCGATAGCCCACGAAATCTAATCATATGATTCTTGGATAATAACAAATCGTGCCACCAAATCTCAGGCTCGTTAATTGAATACTTTTTAGTTTTGCGAATTATAACATTACCATTAATTTATGATAACAAGATTACAAATGAATAAATATAAAAATGCCTATCAAAACATAACATTCAGCATTTTTGCGAAGGTTATGAAGGCAGCTAGTTATAGTCACTTCTTGGAGATTTTAGCGAGAAAAATAAGTTTAATCCATATAATCATAATACAGCAGAAAATTAAACATTTCGGCACAATCTTTTTCTTTGTTAATTTATAAGTGTTTATATATTTCTCTATTCTCTTAAATCTTCCGAGACGGAAACTAATTGCAGCAAGACTGTATGTTCAACAAATTGCAAGGGACAGGAATTAGGGTCAGTGGTCCAATTACCTGAAATGGAACCACATAAACAACATATGAAAACCCTTCTTGAAAAAAATATATCTTTTAAGAAGATGATATAATTTTTTCGCACAAAGTTATAGGCTAATGATTCATTTATTTCAACCACCGACTTTTGAAATCGAAAAAAAGGAAAATTTTATAGACGAAAATTGCTAATTGGTCGGGTTAACCTGTGAAAATGAACATCAATAATTATATACCTACAAGCTTATAAAAAAATCTGATTATGAAGAATTATGCATAAAATACTTCAGATAATAGTTGATAGTTGAATATACAATAAAAGCAGACCATTAATGCTGATTTCAAATTATTTGTTTAATTATTATACATAAGAGTTCTCCTCCAGGTTTGTTTAGACAATCCAAGTACTTGGAATTATTAAGAAAACAAATGCGACAGAATTTTTCAACTTATGTTCAGCAAGAATTATAAAATAAACAGAATACATTATTACAGTATAATTCATGTATAGTTTTCTGTAAGGCCCGTTTACACGCTACGATAAATAGGAGCAATTTATTGAGCACAGAGATCGCAACAATTTATCAGATGATTGAGACAGTGTTTACACGCAACGATTTTTACCCCAATATCTTTATTTGTCACTAGCCGTCATGGACGAAACATTATGATGGTCTGCATTTGGAATGTGTTTAGCATTATATATTGAGTTAGATTGCAACGATTTATTGGAACCCTGTTTACACTTTCAAACTTATCGTTACGATTCGTATAAATTTGAGCCTGCTAGCACCAATCACACAATCCAATTCCAACTCCAATAAATCGCTACGATCACCTGTTTTAACGTACTGATAAATTGCAACAACCTCTTCATTACGATAAATCGTTTCAATTTATCGTAGCGTGTAAACGGGCCTTTAGTTTGCTACGAATGACCATCAGAAATAGAAAACTAATAGTCATTCATGGCAAATTTTCAACTATACGGAGTAGTTCTCTTTTATAATAAGACTCTAAATTCACTATAGAGGAGTTCACTATAGGAGAGTTCACTATACAGGGTGACGAAAAAAAGGAGACACTTTTTGAAATTGGTTTGTTTTGCAAACTATCAAAGCTAGAAATTTTTCAAAAACACAGTTTTATTTGTTTACTTTTTCTGCATCAATCTTGATAATCTGTTAAAAATTACGACAAAAATTAGACATCCTGCTGCGAATTAACATAATGGAAATCAAAAGGGCTTGTTCAAGTACGAAATATAAGAATAAAAATCATAGTAAGTATAATTCATTTTAAATGGATGTATAAACATTATATTGTGCAGTTTTTTGTAACAAATAAGAGAAAATAAAAAAAAATTAATTATCATTTGAAAGTTAGTTTTTGAGATAAAATTGATATCTTTATAAAATTATTTCGCCGTTGATTTATGTCTCTTATTCGAAACACTCAAAATGCAGCTTTCAAAAGAACAAAGAATTTTTGTGGTGACAAGTTATTTAAACACTGGAAGCTTTAAACAGATTAAACCTCATTTTGAATAACGCTTTCTAGAAAGATTTCCACCAACTATAAAACCGTATCGACAAATGTTAATAAGTTCAAAACTGAAGAAACCACTTCAAATTTGATCAGAAAGCATCATGTCGCAGGCGAAAAGAATGAACAAATTAATATTGTTCATGAACAGCTTATTGAGACCCAAAAATATCAATCAGAAGAAATGGATTAGACATCACTAAACACACATTTCATTGAATTGTTAAACACGATTTTAGATAGCATCATCCTTTCACGATGCATGTAAGGCTTGAACTCTCTGAACTGATTTACCGCACCGTCTAAATTTTGCAAATCATTTCTGCAAAGAAAATGCACATTTTGTCAAAGAAATCGTTATAGTAGATGAAAATGTATCTCCATGAATGAAAAACTCAATAACCAACACCATAATTCAATAAAAAATAGTTGGATTTAGCTTTTACTACTACCGTATGGAAATAAATTATACCAATTTCTTGTGTTTTTCGTCCTCGCGCAAGCCCTTTTTATTTACCTTTTCTTAATTCCCTGCAGGATGTTTAAATTTTGTCGTAATTCTTAACAGATTATCCAGATAAATGCATAAAAAGTAAACGAATAAAACTGTTCCTTAGAAAATTTCTAGGTTTCATAGTTTTTCAATAAACTAATTTGGAAATGGGTTTCACTTTTTTTGCGCCACCCTATAGAGGAGTCTACTATAGAGGAGTGCACTATAGAGGAGTTCTACTACTGTGTAATAAGTTTTCTCATGTAGAACATCTTAAAATCTCTCCTACTTATAATATCGCGTGCACCTTTCTTCCAGAGAATAAGCTCAATTCAACTAGCTCTGTTTAACTCTTCATAAAAATCACATCACAGAAAATTGATGTCATGGCTGTTGCGAAACCACTAAAGAAAAAGGCTCAATAACCAAAAATATAATTATAATAATGGATGACATATGTTTTTACAGAAGTGATCAATATTTTAGAGGAGAATTTTATGAAGTCAATAAATAGACAAAACTGAGATGTACAAAGGTAGGTATGACTGTATTTACGAAGTAGCTTTTTTGCATCCATGAACCAAGCCAAAATGAGGAATACTACCTCATAAAATTGTATTCCCTACATTATCGGTTGCTAAAAGAAGATGGAAATTCCAATGTTCGAGTGCAATCATTGATGATGAAGCAAGCTATGTCTCTTCTTACAAAAAATTCTTAATCTTCAAAACTTTTCAAGATGACACTTCAGATCTTTTCATCAACTTAAAAAATCCATGAATTAAATTCTTCTTTATAGAAGTGTATAAATTTGAGCTCAAAATAACTTTCTCAATTGTACAATTTTTTTCCCGCCAATCTGTTTTAGTTTTCTGCGACCAAATTAGCTAACATGAAAGTGAAATTAATTGACTTTTACTTCACCATATATACGAAGAAGATTTGAAACGTACATACAAATTTCCTACTCGCATCTGATATAACAGCTTCAGTTTTTCATCGCGGTAACACGTAAGCAATTCTTCCATACAGGATATGACTATCTTGAAAATAGTCAATGAAAATTTACTATTACACGGAAACCAAACATTAGAGTTCCTTCAAATAATCTTCACCTGCTGTTCGATTTAAGATTCCAATCGATATGGAAATCCTCCTGGTGTTCTGAATTACATGAAAACAGAATTTTTATTGGATCATATTAGATTCGACTGTAGTTTAATTAAGTTTGAGGTATTATACTGCTATACCTACGTGTAGAACTCTTCAATGTGTGCTATATGTAGCACACTGGCAATTGAAGATTTATTAGAGGATGTTAACAATTCTAAATTAATCCTAGATTCAGCCAGTATCGAATGATTAGTCTAGATCTCTTCCAAGTGAAGACATTACCTAATCTCTTAAAAATAGTCAGAATCAAGAGTCATCCAAAATCAGAAATTATTCTGATGATATGTAGTAATCTGAACCTGATTTGAAGTAACGAAAGAAATTTATTATTCATTCATTATTAGTAAATTGAGTAATACGAACAGGAAGTATCTGATAAGTTGATAACATTGCTGATTAAATCCTCCACAATACTGAGAATTGGTTGGATAGAATTTAATTTAGTCTCTTGTTGGTGAATTTTATATACCTTAACAAAAAGACATAACTTTTTAATTGGTGTTACTATATTTTTGGGTTATCTATGAAAAATGCAAAATGTATGATTATATTATAGGTAGAGTGGTTGGTTATAATTACGTTATAAACTAGATTACGTTCACTAGTTGAGCGCATACCTTCGCCACCGCTTTGACCTGTTCTCTCCCAAAAATCTAATAAACTGCTAACTGGATAATGACCAATCGTCCCACCAAGTTTCATGCAATATGGTTCAATACTTTTTGAGTTATTGAGTTATAAGTGACCTTGAGCTTTGACCGGATCGATCCAAAAATTCTATCAGATAGTTCCTGGACATTGACCAATCGTCCCATCAAATTTCAGACAATTTGGTTGAGTACTTTTTGAGTTACAAATGGCCTTGACCTTGATCCTTGACCTTTTACCCGATCACTCCCAGAATCTAACAAAAGGTTCCTGTTTATTGACCAATCGTCCGACTAAGTTCCATGCAATAGGGTTCAATACTTTTTGAGCTATGAATGACCATGACCTTGATCTTTGAATGGGTCGCTCCCAAAATTCTACTAGCAGGTCACTGGACATGGACCAATCGTTTCACCAAATTTCAGGTAATTTGGTTCAATACTTTTTCAGTTAAGCGAATAACAAGATGATAAATAAATAAATATATAAATGCCGTGTAAAATATAACTATCTGCAAATTTGCGAAGGTAATAAATAATATCTATCACCTCAAATAGTTTGGTTGTACTTAAGATACAATTTTGAAGTTTTTAATAAAAAATGAGTTAGTAAAATCAATCAACCAGGATATAAAAAGCTTTGCTATCAATTTGTATTTTTTGTCCATTTGACATATGAGAGTTATAGTAACAAATTCATTAACTAATGTTATAAACCAAATTCGTTAAATGTATTGTTTTTTTAGTTAAATTAGCCAGTATATGTCATATTCACTAGCTACATTTTCACTATAACAGATTAAGCTGTTACAGTAACTATATTTAATAAGAGTGTGTCCAGACCTGTTATTCACATATTAGCTAATTCTTCCTGTTTTGTATAACTAAAGTAATTTTCATATTAATTAAAAAGTATACGCATATTAAAAAATAATTTGGTTGGTCAATTTCAAAAATATATTTGAAACAGTGAATGATTTTTAGAGAATAAAAGGAACAATTAATAATTTGATTAATACTTTTATATAATCAGCAATGAAATACAATAAAAAAATATCACCGGTAACAAAATCAAAAATTACGACTTTACAAAAACTATTCCTTGAATCTCTTCACAAAGTCAATAAATGAAATGATTCGTAGAAAAAACGTAATATATACATTATACAATGATAGATTCTGATTCTTTACAAGTTATAAAAAGGTTCATGGTATTTAGATATTTACAATATACTTATGTATAGAAACGAACCAATTATTGGATGATTTGCGCAGATCTCAATAAGAACTTATTCTTCGTGGTTAGTGCACGGGTTCTGTATGTGTTAATTGAGCTATGTAGTGATTTTAGGAGTCGTGGTCTTGCTATATGTCCTGATAAATATATTTAGAGTACGACAGTTTCTCTCAGAAAATTTCCACTTTCTTTTAAGAATTATGAATTAAATTATCAAAAAAGCATAAAATGAATCCAGTGTGTTTGAAATAATGATAATTGGTTGGTAAATTTAATTATTAGTTATTAGACGCTATTTGTTAATAATAAATTCAATTGTGATTATCCAGATGACCATTCACAGATTATTAGCAATTTGAAGCTAGAAAACGACAGATACAATTATACATGTCTAGCATTTATTCAAAGTGTTGAATATGTATAACTTACTTTGAAATTCTGTATTGGGAATCGGAGTGGGCGAGATTCAAGTTAGCAGTTGAATAATACTACGTCACGAATATTCGAATCAGTTTCCGGCCTACGTGACTGTATTTTAAATATTCTAATCTATTCCCTTTGATAAATAAAATGTGAGTTAGATTGTTTGATAATAATGATTCAACATCATCAGGATGTGTGAAAATCTCAGAAATTCAGACTGCTTTGTAAGTAGACTCAATAATCAGTTTATCTCCATTATATATGATTGAATTATTCCAAGTATAGGAATTATTGACACATACTGTCAATTAAGGGGATGGTTTCCACTTTTTGCTAGCTACCAATAACACTCATACGATTGAGCTGAAACTTTGACATAAGGTGTAAAATGGTGATATAAGGTTTTGTTGATCATGAACATTTTTCATCTTGGGGCCCCCTCCCCCGTGGGGATCAAAAACCCTGTTTTTCAACACCCCCCAAAATAAAAGCCCAACTCTTTGGGGGGGCAACACCCCCCCAACTCTGTTCTCTACTACTATCCTAAGGTCGTCTAGAAGCCCTTTTTTATAATTTCAATCTGAAATTTAAAAAAAAAAAATTATTTTATTTTTTTGCAAATTTTTTTTATTTTTTTGCAATTTTTTTTTTAAAAATAAGCCCAATTTAGCAGGGGAGGAGTACAGTGGCACACCCTAATTTCACCCCCTCCATTATTCAATCCCCCCCCCCCACACTGACTTATAGTTGTCACAGCAAAATGAACTTTTTGTACGTTTTCTTTGGAATGTTTACTGGGGAACTAGAGTAAAAAAAGGAAATTCGTAAAAATTTCAAAAAACCGGAGACGATCCCCTTAAGGGGGCGCTTTAGCATTAATTACCCATAAAAAGAAAATAACACATTTTCTTTTTATTGTCTATGATGAATCTCCATATTTTTCTCTACAAGACTGTGAAAATAGAATGTCGAAAAAAGGATCACAAATAGCACCGTAATAATTATTATCTTAAGAAGTGCTGGTGTACAATAAATTTGCTTCAAAATGTACCATCTTAAAATTTCAATATCTTTGTCATTCTTAGACCGACTTTAGGTAACCAAAGTACGAAATGAAGAGGGCAATAGAAGGAATGGCACTGATATTAATTTCTATAAATTTTTAACTCACAATAATTTATTGGCTTTTAAAAAGAAAAAAATTGAATATTTTTTCTTAAAGCTTTAAAATTTATAATGAAATTTACTGTTTTGGCCTGTATTATGATTGTCTTCAACGATAAACCGGAACAATTGATCGAAAATATTGAATTTTGAATAAAATGGAAAAAATACCGAAATAATATAATATCATCAAAAATATCAATAATTTAAATAAATGTTTAGGAAACAAAACTTTCTTAAAATTAGTTTCTACACATAACTGCAAAGTTTCAGGTAAATCCAAAACCCCCTCAACAAGAATTTAACACTAAATTATTCATTAGTGATTAGATTATAAGACTTCCATGATAGAGACTCAGTCTCTAATGACCATAAAACTGAAATATACTCACTTTAATTTCGAAATTGCTTTAATATTAATGGTCTACTTCGACATTATCTCATGTAAGTTGAAAGTTAGAGCGTCAATAAAGCTTGTTAGATTGACTGGATAACTCTAAATTACCTGGTGTAGAAATTGGAGATATTAATTTGATTCCTAAAATTTGATTCCTTCCTTTTATTTTTCATGACCAGCTTTTGTATGTTCGTCAATAAAAGCCGTAGACAGACCTGATCAAAATGGTCTATATGTTCAACATATTGAATATTGAAACATTGAAATATAAAATTGAACGGTAAAGAAAATGCTCATAGTCGGACTAGCAGTCAACATATGAGCATATCACAAACTAACGAACGAGTTCAAGCCCATATGTAAGTATGTATTGCTTTTTGTGCATCTATTCTCAGCCAATTGTATATGTTGCCGATAGCAGAGTTGAAGAAAAGAAAAAAATATTAATAAAACTGCCAGAGTGCTTGGCGTTATAGGAGGTACTGTCACAAAAGTAATGACACTCTGTTGGAGAGAGGTCAAAGCAGAGATCTGGTCGAAGTTGTCTTATACACTGTCAGAATCTAAATCTAATAGTTAAAGATAATCGCTTGACTACGGTTCATAATATCCCAGAATAGGTCAATGAACACTTACAGAACACAGTTAAGATAAAAAACTGTCCATTGGGAGCTACACAAATCGAAATTCCACGGAAGAGCTACAAGTTGATTTCAGTTTTTTGAACCCCTATATAGTTTTGTTACAAAAACATCTTTTTTTTTCCTTTATCTTCCATGAAACTGCATGGCATAATATTTTGATATCGGTAGAATCTCCAACTTTAATAAATAGAACCAAAGCATGGCCTCAATTTTCTGTGTTTCATCAACACCTGGCCATGCATTGTGAATTACAATAGTGCTACAAACTGCTTTATAAGAAGGATGCGATAGTGTATTTGTTCTGCGCCATTTGTTGATTTGCACAATCTCGAGAATGCGCTGTGCGTGTTTAGGATCATTGAAAATGCGCGACAATCTCAAGAGTGTGCAGAGCAGATAAAGGGTATGAAGCAGGACCAACAGTGATGGAGTAGATAATCAATTATATATGCCTTTAATTGGTCCATTTCATCAAAATATGATAGTTAAAGCTATACATAATAACTTGGTAATATATTGGTAATTAAGCTTGAGTTAGTTACTTAGAGAAAACTTGAAAAAGACTAGTATTTAAATTTTACTGAGATATCAAACATTCCACCGAAGGTTTGGAATTAACCTCATTTGTTTTACCCTTTTTTATTAATATAAAAATATCGTCTTATAAATTAAATAGATTAAGAAAAATAAATTCTATAAAATTACATGCGATAATTCGCTACACGGTTTTAGGATCTTGAAAATGTGCGACAATCTCGAGATTGTTGCACATTTTGAAGATCCGAAAAACGCGCAGTGCATTCTTGAGTCTGTGGAAAAGCGGCAAATTGCTGAAACATATGCATGTGTGACTCCATGAAAAAAAAGACAATATATAGAGATGCACGATAGTAGTTCATAGTTAATTGTTTCACATACTATAAGGATTAATATAATAATTTATTGTTAATCTCATGAATATAACTTGGTAATCTGCAATATTAATTAATAATAAAATTGATACGAAGTAAATAAACTATTACTGAATCTCCTTAATATATTAGAGTTGTTTACAAATTCATGGAGTTGTTCTATAATTAAAACAAATGATATTATAGATGGTATATTAGAAGTATAATTTTAAACATACAGATTTATTGAATTTATAATAATATTTTGTTACACAATAATACGAATTTTCCATTATTTACTTATATCACATAAGTACCAGCTTATAAAACAGAACAAAATCGTTTTTCACAGATTGGTTTTTAAGTTCATCATTTTTCTCTAAAATCGTCTATGTACTTCACAATGCGTTGTTTAAGTTTCAATTTGTTCCTGTGGCCTAATTCCTTCATGGCTACTAATTCGAATCCCTGGTAAGTACACGAATAATTGAAATCTTTTTGGCGTCAGTAACATGGTCATTTGAGAAAAAGCAACAACTATACTGAATTAATTAGAAAAATCCACTAAAGGTAGTTAATTATTATATCTCCTTTAATCTATAAGCGAGAGTTTATCAGAATTATGTATGAATTAGATATACTTTTTGAAGTTATACGTATGTTTCTATTCATTAAGTATACGTGTTTTTAACATAAATATTTTCTAATTTTTTTATATCACAATGTGACATAACATTCAAATTTAAAATATAAAAATATATGAACTATAATACTCCGAATGTTACATTTCCTTTTACTTGTATATCAGTGAAATAGATGAGTAAATCCATCGCCCATATCATGACTGGTCATCTCCTAGTCAACTAGAAAATTATTTCCAATTGTGTATATAATTTAATTTTTACATAGGTTATGAGATGAATATAAATCTGCCTCCATCTTTGGTTTTAATAATGAATAAATGGTTTCAAACTTAAATCAACATGTATTCCACTATTTTACATGCATGTTCAAATAGTGTTGTCCACAGAGATTTTCACTTCAAACAAGATGGCAAATCCTCTTTCATCTTCTGTCTATTTATTATGAAGATTTCATACTGTTTCTGTGAAGTGAATTTGGAGAGGAATGAACAAATGTGTTGCGTAACGGAGTGTCAATTAGTTACTTAACGCGAAATGAAACAAGTGCCAATATAGCCGTCTATTAGACGTGAAAATGTCACTTAAAGTCTCAGAGTGGCGTAAAAGTGTTACGTACTCAGCTCAAGATGTAACCTTATTAATTTTTTAAGGAATTACATCTATTTAGTAATTGTTGATGGTGCTCGAAACAAAATTTGATGAGAAGCTACACTCTTGTTCCTCTAGTTACTAGTACCAAAGCACACGTCTCTCTTTACTTATACAGTCCAAAAAAAATTCGGACTTTAAAATAAAAGTAAATCATGAAAAACTGCAGATCGAAAAATTAAAAATGCCAATTTTATGAAGGTACTAACATTTCCTATATTTTCAAACATTTAGGCTTGTGAATATGAAACGCGTTATATAAACTCTGTTCCGGGCTCTTTGTATGGTATCTCAGGTTTTCATACTCAATCCATCGACACCTATTGGAATAAACATAACTAAATAATAGTGAAATGAAGTGTTGAGACAGAAAGATGTTAAAATCATTTTTATCAGAGATACTGTTGTGGGAACTCTTAATTTGGTAAAGACCCATTCACAATAATGTTTGATCACATTTTTTTGTCCTATACACTGAAGAAATAATACGAGTCAAATTGACTCAAAACTTGAGTTTTCAGTTTGTCCCAAAACCGACTCAAAAATGTGAGTCAATTTTACTCAAAAACAAGTCATATTGACTCCTAATTCATATTCATATTGACTCAAGTAGAGTCAATCAAGAAAAAGACTCTAATAATGGAGTTTTGCCAGTCTTGACTCAGGCGATGAGTCAGGATGACTCGCTATTTTTTCTAAGTGTAGAGTGCATTGTTTAACCTATACAATATTAGTAACTCATGAAAATATTCAAACGTACAAGTATTTCAGACCACAAAATTAAATCATGAAAAATCTCAGACTGTTAAATCAAATCAAGAAAAATCTCAGACTGTAAAAGTAAAGTGATCCAAACCCACTCGTGTGACTACTAACACCGCAACATTGCTTGATAATATTTTTATATCATTTACAACGGGTTGTACGGCTGGAATAATGATGAGCAACTTGTCTGACCATTTGGTTGTATTTGCTCTGTTTGGGAACATTATTAGTGAAAGTTACACATACAATGGGTCAGTTAAAATAGAATACAGAATTATTAATAAAAAAGTTGTTGTTGAACTACGGAAGCACATTAGCCAATTATGACTTTAGTGAAATTTTGAACTCTAACAGTGTTGTTTATTTTATGAAAAAAATTACCGATATGCTCTTCCAGTTATATGATATTTGTTGCCCACTTGAAAATAGTACCATTTCTCATCGTTCTCTAAGCACTGAGAAAAAAAAAGAGTCAAATTGACTCAAAATATGAGTTTTTAGTTTGTCCGGCTCAAAATGTGAGTCAATTTGACTCATCCTAACATTTTACTCAAATAAAAAGAGTCATATTGACTCTTGATTCACAGTAAGATTGACTCAGGTAGAGTCAATCAAGAAAAAAGACTCCAATTTTTTTTTCAGTTTTGACTCAAGCGATGAGTCAGGTTGACTCGCATTTTTTTCTCAGTGAATATATGTACCATGGATTGAACAAATATAAAAAAAAAACATAGGATTAAATACCTGTTGCTCCTTCAGTTTGACTCGCTGTAGTTATAACAGGTTTAATAATTTCGTAACTTTGTCTATTAGGCAGTTCAAACGGCAATAATATTGGGAGAAGTTTCCGCAGTTTAAGAATTACGTGGGAAGAACAAGGAGGTGTTTAAACTGAGTATTTGTTAGGAGAAGAGCAACGAGTGTTTCTGTCGATGAATTACAACTTTCTGAATGTAAACTATTGATTGTAAGTTTATTGTCAATGCATTTAATGATTACTTTGCTTCTATCGGATGTAGTATCGGCTGTTCAGTGGAGTCAGTTATAGATGACTTACTTAATTACTTATCTATAAGAACTGTTGAATCATTTGTATTCTCTCCAATAAACATATCTGAGGTTGAGACCATATTTCAATCTTTTAAAATTAGGTCAGGAAATATTCACTCAGTTCCTTAGAAGTAACCTTTTACAATTGGTTGCAGATATTATCAACGTCCTATTTCACCGGAAGTTTCTTCTCGTTCATTGAAATTAGTTAAAGTACAAAAACTTATATTTAAAAAGGTGCTAAAATTTAATATAATATTTCTGGTCCAGTTTCTCTTTAGGTTTCCACTCAAAAAAAATAAAGGTATAAATAAATTTATAAATAAATTGGTTTAGATTTATCCCATAAAAATATTAGGTATTATTTTACAAATTAGTTTAAATTTCGAAACCAAAATTATCAGGTGTTATTTTACAAAAAAAATTTTTACATTTTCAACCGAAAATAATTAGATATTATTTTTACAAACGGATTTACATTTTGAACCCTAAAATGTTAGGTATTATATTGCAAATAGGTTTACAATTCCCTACATATATCAGATATTCATTTATAACTGGGCTTACTTTTCTCATTGAATAGAAGAAATGTGGGTTACTTTTTTCAAAATATTAGGTATTACTTCTCCAAAGGAATAAAATCCTTTGAAATAAACCTTGCCTTCTTTTTACTATTATAATAGAGAGGGAAACCGTGCGAGATAACGAAGGCGATCTATCCATTGGGAGAAGTATTGGAGAAAAGAATTTCAACATATTATATTCAGAATGATTTCACTCCTCAACCCTAATCAAACTGACAAAATTTAGGTCTCTTAAGGACTGATTGTCCAGGATTTAGGAAACCAGTTGCTTGAAATGAATGAGTTTTTGTCAGTTCGTAGCCTTTATTATATAAATGTACTGTGCAAAATTCTATATACCCATGATTGATAGGAATAAAGCTATTACATTGAATGTATTCTGTTTGAACTCCGTACGGGGTACTGCGGGGGTAAAGAAACGGCACAAATAATCAGTAAATTACATAATACTGTTCAAGAACATGGCATAATGTTCTTGATGGCAACTGAGAAAAAATTAGAATGTGACCAATTACTAAAATGTTTAATGAAAAAGTCATGAAATAGTTGATTCAAAGCAAGAATTTTTTTGTTGCTATTATAAAGTCTTGTCGAGCGCAAACTCCACAGTAGGTCTTGATTTTAAGGGTTAAACATCTAAAGATAAATTCATACAAGAAATAGCATCCCTTTATCATTCTACAAGCAGGTTTCAATACTCAGTTTTAATGACTGATTAGGAACGATGAAATAACGAATCCATTTCAGGTATTAATTCTAGGTAATGAATGGAATGATAAATAATTTTAGGTAATTCGTAATTTATGAAAATAGTAATTTTCTGACATGATGTGCAATAAGTTTAAATCTGAGGTGATGAAATTACTTTTCTCACCCGACATTGAAATATTATATAAGAAACATATAATATTATATAAGAAACATATAATATTATATAAGAAACATATAATATTATATGAGAAACATATAATATTATATAAGAAACATATAATATTATATAAGAAACATATAATATTATATAAGAAAAATATAATATTATATAAAAAACATATAATATTATATAAGAAATAAGTTAACTAACAGATATTGTAAAAGCATTTAAATTAATTAATGCTGCGTGATGCATTGTGACTTATAAATTATATATGATTTTGAAACAGAAATGAAATGAATATAGATGAAATGATGAATGCCTTTCAGTAGAATATTGTATGAATATGACACAATCGAAATTCAAAGATTTATAGGTCTGGAAATGAATTAATTTTGGCGTCGGATCAATATTGAACATGGAGATATTAATTTAGTTGAAGTTAAGACCTTATAGTAAATACTTTCGATAAAGTACCTTGTTGGTGGCAATTATTATGGTTTTGTAGTTATGAAATATAACGTTAAGATAAATAAGTCTTGGTTAATTAAAATAGCGTAAATATGGCCAGTGAACCAAAGTTCATCACTTTTCCATTAAAATCATACCACTTTACAGAGTGATGTATAACGAACGTTAGCTCACACACTAGAAATTGTGAAATTGTGCTCCTGTAACAAGTGTCAGGAGACTTACTCCTGACACTTGGTTTCTGTCTTAATCTAAACCGTATATAGTGAACTTTATTATACGTATTCTAATTCACTTATGAAATCTGTGTGGTGAATCATAATATAGTTACGACATATAAGTATACTTTGATATAAAAAGTCGTTAATTCCCACCTTAGTGCTTATTACTTATCGAAGTATAAATGGAAGGATCTATGTAACTAACTGAAATAACGTATTTATTTATGGTCTGTAGGTTCAGGCACGTTAATGATACTATACATATAGTGATTTATAGTAGCTTTTTGGGCTATTAACAATAGTATAGTATGTAACAATACTATATAAACAAATAGTTAACAGTAAGTTGACAGTTAGTCCTTACGTGAATGAATGTGTTAACAACAATCATTAACAATTATATTTTAAAATATATGGAGAGCACAGTGAAGAGTTAAAACAACCACCAACAGCTGTAAATAAAGTGCACAGTGAAGAGTTAAAACAACCACCAACAGTTGTAAATAAAGTGCACAGTGAAGAGTTAAAACAACCACCAATAGTTGTAAATAAAGTGCACAGTGAAAAGTTAAAACAACCACCAACAGTTGTAAATAAAGTGCACAATGAGGAGTTAAAACAACCGCCTATATCTGTAAATATAGTGCACAGTGAAACAACCACCGATAGTTGTAAGTTAAGTGTGGAATGAAGAGTTAAGACATAAATACTTGTAGTTAAATTTTATTACAGTATAGATGAGTGAAGGGTTATTGACACAATCGTTCTTAAGATTAATCTTCACGTTATATAAAACATTCGGTATAACCCTATCATTTTTTACTAAAACATGAATGCATGCGTGATATTATTTATATAATAATCGAAAGACAAAATAGGTTAAAGGTTCTATCAAACATTTTGCAATTTTTTATTAATTGTGTCAGATAATGGATATATTTACCACTTTCTCAAATCTCAGAAGGTATATTTTACCTATTTTCCTTTTTATTATTGGTACCCTCTCCCAATTATTCAATAGAAATATCAATTCCATATAGAGTGAAAATTAGGTAGCTGGAAGATCATGTACTTTCGTGCCCCGTCATTACCAAACGAAATAGCCAATTCATGGTCATTCGATAGCTACCAATTACTTCTCCATCACATTATTCCACTCACTCTTGAAACAGTAATACTTTTACCCAGTCAGAAACTTCAAACCCCCTGATCGGTAAATATTGATCCAAGTTTACCGTAAAATTCCTAATTTCAGACAGTATCGACAGGATTTTTCATGACCGATGAAAATAGAAAGATTCTGTTTTTTTTAAATATAAGATAAATCGCGTCAGGATTCTCATCGAATTATTAGATGATCTTTTTATCTGGATAATTATTGGAGGATTATCTAGAAACCATTTAGAATTTTTTGATAATTTGCAGGGTGTAAATGCTATATATACTATATATTTAGATCCTTTAGACAGAAAATTGTAGCTTGAGTAAACAAATTGGTATAATTAAGTATATGCAGATAGATCCTATAACCAAAATATATTCGAAATGTTAGATTGATAATATACCTGAATTTACCTCCATTATCAACATCGATCGAAAACCAACGATCATACTTTTCAGCCTGGGAAAAGTACCTGTTCTAAACGGTATCGAATCACACTCTGGTCTAATGGTATAATTTGATGGTATAGGGTTTCGTGCATGGCAATAATAGTATGCGGGAAAATTGATCATGTTATCATAGTGTCTGCCCATTTGATGTATATAGTACACTCTTACTCACTTCGTCCATCAATCATTTTGTCACGCTGATTATATAGTCAGTGTCACGGACAGGAATTTTTATCTTTTTCTAGGCTGTATTTATTATTTATGTGAATAGAAAAACTGATCTTTAGAGAATAGTGTGTCGATATTCTTGCTTTAGATCGGTTTACTTTTAATAGAAAAATATTGTCTTTAGTAAAATAGAACAAAAGGTATGATAGCTAAGTAATGTTCAATCTTTTTCATTATATGCAGTACATAATAAATGAATAGTTCAGGTAGATATAGTCCCGATCAAAATGAGAAGAGCTTATGTAAAGTTTTTACATTTCAATAATTTTTGAAGAATTAAATTGAAATATTTTATTTTAATTTCAAGTGTGCATATGAGCATTGGATAATAGAGCTGGTCAAAATTATAAGACTATAACACAAAATCATAGATAATTGTACAAAGAACAGGATGAAAACATATATTTTGGTAGCAAGCCCTCCATTTTATTATTTACTTAACAAATTCTATTGTACGTACTTCATACTAGAATTTGTAAGAGTTCTTCTAGATTTTTATGTAAAGCAATAAACACAGAGTCACGAATATCTTCTCTGGTTTTAAATTAAGTCCAATCTTGATGCATCCATCCATACTCAAATACTTTTTATAGGTCTTGTACCTAGAGAACGAAAAAGATGCTTTAAGAGTTGAATGTTATTAACCACACAATTTTGGGCGAGCGTTTAAGATGATCAGATCCAACAGATCTAAAACGTTTTGTAACCTTACACTTGATGGTTCCCTTGAAACAGAGGGCACTCTACACCATCAATGATCCCCTTGAACACCCTTGGTTTTCCTTTCTCTTTGCAATGCCATTAGTGCTGGCAACCACCCTTGCCATCGAGATTAGATTTATGCTCGTCAGAAAGCACTAATAGATTCAAATTTTCCGTAACACTAGCTTTGATAATCTTCATCAAGACTGTTACAGTCGGGAGGCATTAACGCGAGAAAGAAGATGGGGCTTTTGCAACCGTTTCTTTCTTCTAAACCCCTTTTTGTTAACTCTATCGGAACTCCAATTGAAATTGGTCCTAGACATTTTTTGCCTTTGAGTTATGTTAATATTTTTTTTTTTTTTTTTTTAAACTTCTCAGTAAAGAACAGGATTAATTTTCATAGGATGACCAGTGTATTTTGCTGCTCCAAATAGAGAACGATTTCTTACCCCTCACAAGACTGACTGTGGAGTTTGAGCTCAACAAGCCGACTAAATTCAATACAATAACACTATTCCCATCAATAATGGGTAAATAAAATTGTGCACTGTACATTTATATAAAAAAAAGCTATGAACTGACAGAAAATCATGTAATTCGAGTCGCTGGTTTCCTAAATCAATTGTGAAACGAATCCTCTTAAATTTTTTCAGTCAAATAAGGGTTAAAATGGTAATGATACTAATATTCCTATTTCATAAACTTGCATCAAATTTGGAATTTGGCACCTTTTTCAAATTCCACAATTCTACCTCTCTCAAAGTCTGTCACAATTTTTATAAAATTTATACAAAATGATAATAATTAGTGACGAATAACTTTAACTTACAAACTCTTAGGTTCAACTCGTAAATTTGTTTACATTTGATTTTTAACATTGTTTTGTAATCATAGTTTCATCAATATGACAAGGCATAAAAAGATACTTTTTAATTTCGGGTAAATAAAATTTAAAGATTAATATTTGAGCAAATTTTAACTATTCAAAAGTTTTCTGTGTTCATTTTTATGAATCACAAGTAGAATTTTCCGTTTAAATACTTTATTATATGCTCGAAATGGCAATTTACAGTATGGTCTTATCATTTTGAACAGCACTGAATATAAATTCAAATATTATGCTCTTGTATATCATTGTATTTTATTTATTGATAATTATCATTATATACTTCAATTAACTTTTTTGTTACTGCATTTTCTATTGCTGCAAAATGAATTTCAAAAGATTACTCCTGCAAATTATCTGAACGAGGCTGATAATCTTCCTAGATTTGCAGAGGCTTAAAATATTGATCTCTAAGGTGCAGTATCATTATGGATGCAGTCCCTAATGACGCTGCACACTCTCCAATTCTTTCATGATCCTTATCCCCCTTTAGAAGAAAAAACAAACAATTTTAGATCCAGTAATGTGTGGGCAAACAGAGATCAGTTGGTGAAATGTAGTGGAAAGAACACCCTGCCGCGAAACTGTTGTCGCCGCCAGTCTTCTATTTTCAATCTCCGATTGTGTTAAATGATGAAATGATGAGTTATCTAACCATAAATCATTCCTCAAAGATTTTATCCTAGTTAAATTATCAATTTAGAACGCTTTTCGTTAGCCATTCAATAGAAATTGGCCGAAAAAAGACAATATGCCGGTTTTAATATTTCAGTTGGGAGGACATTTGCAATTGCTGTGTCACACGCACCTAGATTATGCCTAGAGGGGAATATGTCATGCAGAGGAGGCAAAGTATGTGTCTGTGCTTGAAATAGAGACCTATTTTTATCTCTTACACTGTACACAAAGCATGCATTGTAACAAGAATAAAAAAAATGAATACAGCATTTCACTTATAAATATAGGTATGTGGATCGTTCGTGAAATAGTCAAAAATTGTGAAACTTAATTTGAATTTAGAAATTATTGTTATAGAATCAATATTTTGATTATTAATTCTTGATTATGAAATCATGATTGCAAAATCACTCGTCATAAAAGTTTTCATATTAGATGATGGATGATAAGCCACAAAAAAAAATGGCAGTCGAAAAATATCTAAAATGACACAATATCATTCATGAATTTTTATTGTAATCAAAAATAGAGAATGTCAGTTAATAAATATTTTGTGTAGTATCTTCAAAAAAATCATCGATACAACAATAAAATTCAAACGTACTGTACTGATTAACACAATCAATTATAGGTGCAGTTGGTACACAGGTGACAGAGTGTTCTTACCTACTTATTCTAGCGACTCTCATTTCTCCATCTTAATTTGCAGATATATAATTAGTTTAACGTTCTTTCACATTTATTAAAACTCCAATTAAACTGAACAGTAATATATTTGCAATACATATTCTGAGATGCAAAAGGAATTAAACTTTTCAATTAAGTAAAGTGTTTGAATAAATCAATTTTCATCATGTATTGTCCATTAATTATGACTGTTTTCGATTTAACACATATACGTCAGTCATCAAATTCATACGGTCTAACTGGCCGTTGACATTTATCCAAGAGGTGAATTTAAATTTAATATGCGGCAAATTCCTTAAAGATACGAACAAAATCACAACTTTTTGTTGTCCTTTGCAGTTTTAACAATTTTCTCAGAATCTGTTCTAGGTAGAATACTGGATCGTTGCATGACCACATCAATTAACATTATGACATATCTTAATTAAAAGTTAGTATTTATCACAGTTTTTCTGCCATATCAAGTGCGACCAGGTCGACGAAAGCTAATTCATTGATTCAATCTCCTCAACTCCAGCTAAGAGTCACCCAATCACTTGAGTGATTTTTTCTCCTCACGCTATCCTTCAATCTATCAGCACAAGTTAAATTACATCATATTTCTATCAGCAATTAGCCCAGTAATGAAGATCGGCTTTAAGAGGTGTATCAGATCTGTCAAAAAGGACGGACTATAGCTTGTTACGCCTTCCTTTGATTTTGCCTGTAATGGCTTGTGATTGGATTCAACGGCCGAAAACCTTTGAAGTCCAGACTCTTGTGATATTTATAACACGAAGATAAAAATGGATTATAATGCTCTGGAGTTTAGAGTAATCAGTTTTCTGTTTAGAAACTGAGGGCATTTTTAAAAAGTTGATTGCTGTAAAATTTGAGACAAAAAAATCAGTCTTGATTTTAAGACATCTTCTTGCATGTCCAAAAAAGTTAGTCTTGCACGGATTTAGTAACACTATTAATTTATGAAATAACTACAATTTGCATGATACTTAAAGGAAAAAGGCATGATATACCTGTCGTTTAAATAAATTTTGCATTAGTTTTGATTTTTCATATAAATGCTCACAGACTGACAGAATGCAATCGAAAATCTGATTCGAAAGGTGACAAAAATAATCTCAGCCTCTATTTCGGATGAAATAATTAATTGATTTTTTCATGAGAATGTAACAAAATTAGCGAATAATTATTGAAAATTTCGAAAGTAATTGTTCTTTATTGTTTAAATTCAAGCTAAAAATAATAGAACAAACATGGAACATAATGTATTTTCTAGTCCTATTCATCGATTTCATTTTACTATTCTTAAGTATTTGGCTACTTTTTTTCCTAAACATAAACTTACATTTTTTTATAATGAATTCATTCACAAATGGTATTAATTAAATATCACATAATTATTATTTAACAAATAAGTCTAACGACTCGAATATATGAAATTTGACAGAATGCTACCGAACCGATTTAATAATAAAAATCCTAATATAGTGAGAATACAAATAATATTCCATTAATGATGAACTTTTACGGTGAGGAACATTCATACATTATCTATTTATACAAATAATATTCCACTAGGAATGAACTCTTACGGTGAAGAACATTCATACAATATCTATTTACAGTCAATACAAATGATATTCCACTAGGAATGAACTCTTACGGTGAAGAACATTCATACAATATCTATTTACAGTCAATAAAAATAATATTCCACTAGGGATGAACTCTTACGGTGAAGAACATTCTTGCAATATCTATTTACAGTTAATACAAATAATATTCCACTAGGGATGAACTCTTACGAGGAAGAACATTCATAAAATATCTATTTACAGTCAATACAAATAATATTCCAATAGGAATGAACTCTTACGGTGAAGAACATTCATACAATATCTAATTACAGTCTATAAAAATAATATTCCACTAGGGATGAACTCTTACGGTGAAGAACATTCTTGCAATATCTATTTACAGTTAATACAAATAATATTCCACTAGGGATGAACTCTTACGAGGAAGAACATTCATAAAATATCTATTTACAGTCAATACAAATAATATTCCAATAGGAATGAACTCTTACGGTGAAGAACATTCATACAATATCTAATTACAGTCTATACAAATAATATTCCACTAGGGATGAACTCTTACGATGAAGAACATTCATAAAATGTCTATTTACAGTCAATACAAATAATATTCCACTAGGGATGAACTCTTACGATGAAGAACATTCATAAAATGTCTATTTACAGTCAATACAAATAATATTCCACTAGGGATGAACTCTTATGGTGAAGAACATTCATACAATATCTGTTTACAGTCACTACAAATAATATTCCACTAGGGATGAACTCATACGGTGAAGAACATTCATATAATATCTATTTACAGTCAATACAATAATATTCCACTAGGGATGAACTCTTATGGTGAAGAACATTCATACAATATCTATTTACAGTCAATACAAATAATATTCCACTAGGGATGAACTCATACGGTGAAGAACATTCATACAATATCTATTTACAGTCAATACAAATAATATTCCACTAGGAATGAACTCTTACGGTGAAGAACATTCTTACAATATCTATTTACAGTCAATACAAATAATATTCCACTAGGAGTGAACTCTTACGGTGAAGAACATTCATACAATATCTATTTACAGTCAAAATAAATTATTAGAGCTAAGGAATCGATTAACTGAATTGCAAATGGAGTAACTGATCAATCGAACAATTTCCCCGACTCTAAGTGGTACCTAGGTCCTTTACCCAATAGGACTAAATTCTGTAAGTGTTAGAGGTTTTATCTACTTTTATTGCTCTAAATTCGTCCACTTCATTTTTTTACGGTAGAAGAATGCAAGAGGACGGGGAAACCGAAACCACACGCTACGATAGAATGGACTCGGCCGAATTGTGTTACGATATATGGCACTTAATATGCCGGGGATAGCACCTCCACCTTTTTTAGGAGACTTTATCCTATATCAGCCTTTGGGGAATTTAATATTTGTATTCAAAAGTGAATAAATATTCATGGTATATTATCTTTGAATATATCCTTTTTTAGGACATGTTTTGCGGTAATTCCTGTTTAGATATAATTAATGGACCATGTTTAAGCTTTTATGATTAATTACAGGACATGGCTGTTTAAAATTAGCTACCGCATCGTTTATCATATGGTATTTTTGTATACCTTAACAATTTCCGTCTTAATTATGCTTTTAACAATCTATACAATTTTTAACTTTCAACATTTTTCATCACTAGTATTCGACAAAAAATGTAACAAATTTATATTCGACCATTTGTATTCGAAAATCACTTGTATTTGACAATTTGTATTCGAAAAACACTTGTATTCAACCATTTTTTATTCGAAAATCACTTGTATTCGTCCACTGTAATATCGAATATATTTTAGTACAATGAACAGTTTTGATTACTGGGGAGGTTACACACAAGTCCCTATAGAGGTGAATTGTACGGCTGTAAGATTTTTAATGGCATTTGTGAGTCTTCATTGAGATTTGCATCAAGTTAAGAAAATGGAAGGAAGTTAATGCATATATCCCTTTACGCTGCCTCGGGGATTAGATTGTTCTGAATAATTCATAGGGATTTACATTTTTAAGATAAAGAATTAGGAAATTTGAACCACGTTAAGGTTTGAATATTTGATGTACGGACAACTAGAAGTGGAATTGGGGGAAAGGAGAGTTAAGGGCCGTACACACGTAGGTTTTTTTAAGTCTTTCCACCAAACTTTTTGCTAAGCTCCTCCTACTTTTTCCACGAGAATATGAGAAAAAACGATATAATAATTATTTATATTAGTTGGTATTCATGATACCTGCTGGAATCATGGATACCAAGTGAAATAAAAAATAATTATATCGTTTTTTCTTAAATTCATATAGAAAAAGTAGGAGGAGCTTAGCAAAAAGTCTGGTGTAAAGACTTAAAAAAACGTATGTGTGTACGGCCCTTAAGTAACGTATCCTACATTTGAGAGATTCTGTACTCGACAAAAAAAATGGAACTTGTTTTACGAACCATAGCATTCATTTTTAATGAAAGATTTAAAAAAAATACTTTACAATTATTGTTCCTTTCATTAGTATGATATATGGATTTGTTCTATCATTTCAACTGAAAAATATATATTTTAAGAGAATTCTCTAAAATTGCTGAATAAAAGTATATTATTGAAACAAAGTTCATAGAATTGACATGATAACGAAGATGGAACTATTTTGAATGCGGACATGATTTATGTAAGAGATCAGGTACAGTATACCTTGATGAGGATATTAATTGAAGAAAAGTGTAGCTATCCGTTCATTTTTTTTCACAGCTCATGCACTAGTTTTCTATTTCCAAAAAGAAACTTTACTTATTGTAATTACTGTAGATATTTTAAGATTGGTCTGGATACAAGACCACAAATTGTAAGATTTGTTCATTAGAAAACTGTGATTAGTGAAATTAGCATCACGTAGTGGATCTTTCCTTTGATAGTGAATATTGACTGTTTCATGATTTTTATACTAATTCATATAAAAATAGTTTCAGTGGTGAAGTAATAAGACAAAAAATAATAAAGGCTCATTGCTTGAGAAAAGTGTCTCCGTCTTATAGCTAGGAAATCCAATACTCCTCGGTTAGTACCCCGTAGAGGGTAGAATGTTTAAAAATTTACTTCATTGACTCTACTTGGGTAAAGATCTCCATCCTGGTGAATCATAGATGGTGCGGACTCGAAAATGAACTGCTTTTGCTGCATAGGACACTTAATGTAGCCTTGTTTAATGTACATATGAATTTATATGGCAATCATTATAGTTTTTTTTTAAATAAATTTAAAAATCAGGGAGATAAGCTACCTGAACATTCGAATACTCAAATTAATGAATTTAATAATGATGATATTTTATTGAGCAATTCTTCATTTCTTTAGATAATGAATTTATAACATATTTCATAATTAAATATAAGAAAGGAAATTTAGTTAATACTTGAAAATCAAGATATATTCAAATATTGCAAAGACTATATATATATTTTTGGTAGCTAACATTTATATGAATATTATTTGAATAGTAATAGATAAATATTTTGAAAATATACTTTAATCATTATTATTATTCACGAATTATTTTACGTTCGTTATTAATACAATAATAATAATGTTTATCATATATACTAAATATTGAATATGTAAAATATGTATATACATGATACAGTTTTTGTTTTATTTAAAATTAAACTTTTAATTATTATCCATAAACCAAGTCAAAAATTCCACTTAGAATATTTTAAGTTTCAGAATGCCATCATTTCATATATGAACTAGATTATGTGCACTCGGTAGAGCGCATACCTTCGCCGCCGTTTTGACCTGTTCTCTCCCAATATTTAATAAACTGCTAACTGGATAATAACCAATCGTCCCACCAAGTTTCATGCAATATGGTACAATATTTTTTGAGTTATTGAGTTAAAAATGACCTTGACCTTGACCTTTAACCGGATTGCTCCCAAAATTCTATCAGATGGTTCCTGGACATTGAACAATTGTACCATTAAATTTCAGACAATTTGGTTGAATATTCTTTGAGTTATTGAGTTACAAATGGCCTTGACCCTGATCTTTGACCTTTGACCCTATCGCTCACAAAATCTAACAAAATGGTTCATATATATTGACCAATCGTCCCACCTAGTTTCATGCAATATGGTTCAGTACTTTTTGAATTATAAATGATCATGACCTTGACCTTTGACCGGGTCACTCCGAAAACTCTAGCAGCAGGTCACAGGACAATAAATAAATAAATAGATAAATAAACGACCGCTAAAATATGACCTTCCCGCATTCTGCGAAGGTAAAATATTAAACGCTGCATTTACAACTAATTAAGATGCACTATTTTCACCATGTATCTATACCTCACTATATATTTACCTTGCCCATGTATAGTCACTATATTTAGCTTACCCATGTATAGTCACTATATTTACCTTACCCATGTATAGTCACTATATTTACCTTACCCATGTATATTCACTATATTTAGCTTACCCATGTATAGTCACTATATTTACCTCACCCATGTATAGTCACTATATTTACCTTACCCATGTATAGTCACTATATTCACGTCCTATCAAAACTCAAAGATATTCTGAAAGCTAAACTTGTTTTTGTTAGAAGATTATCTTTCAATTTCGAAGCTTCGTACATAAATTCGAATATTCGAACAATATCTCCCGCATATCAAATATTTACCCGTTGGTTCAGACTAATATTTTACCATGTTAATCACTTCCTTGATGTGCATACGATATTTAGTGCATGTTCCTTCTTGGTATTAAACACCTGGTAAATTTATGAACGATTTTCAATTTAGATATGATGTTAATTATAATGTTGCTTGTAGATTTATTATAGTATTTAATAAGAAAAATTAAAAAGTTAAGAGGAAAACATGGTTCAGAAAACGCGTACATAATATAATTTGAAAACAGCCACCACACATGCAGGCAAAATTTTTGATATTGAATATAAGCGATAAATTTAGTTTTTTTTCCAGTCATTTACTGTGAATGTATAATAGTTTAAGAAGAAATAGGTAGCAAAAACGTATTTTCCATGTCATTATTGTTAATAAATAATAACTTATTAAATAGGTAACTAAAACTGACACGCATCGATGAACTACTCGAACTATAAACCTAGCAGTCAAAGTGACTGTTTTTCATATTTTACATATGTGAAATACTGTTCTACATATTTGGTGAGCAAGTACTTAAAAACGATATTGGCGTTTTACAACTTGTTGCTTCTAGATTTGTTCAACTTTATTTAAAATGAATGCTGGGTAATTTATATAGTAAATGTCACTTCTACAAAACTATGGAATCAATTTCTATGATATTTAATAACATAATTATATATCTCATTACATTAAAGGTTAAAAAATTTCAAGCAATCACCATTTAAGAGATACGTGTGGTTGATAAATAGAATACAGTAAAATTGGCCGCTTGGTATTTCTAGTGTTATTACTAAGCATAAGTAATTCACAGGTTGATGATTTCCCAGTTCAAAATAGTATAGTAGGGTACCACATAAGTCAGCTGTTTAACTGAACTCAATTTTAATGGGATACCGAACCTATCTACTTACTCTTTTATTGTGTGTATAATGTCTGAACATAGATATCGGAACAAATTTCTAATAATTATATAAGTAAGTACCTATTTGCTTATGATTTCGGAATCCAACAAAGTATGAATAGCTATAAGTGTTTTAAGACACTTTAGTGCATCGGTACTATAGTTGATGCACTAAAGTGTCTCGCTTTAGAGACAAAGTCATAGGGTGAAAATCGAGAAATAAATTTTTTACAAATATCGAAAATCTCAAGGAATCGAACCTTGCTCCTCCAGCACAGCAGGCTAATTAATACACTATTTGGGATATGTATTATGTAAGTTAAAAAAAAAGAATAGTTATAGTTATTGGTGTTAAATATTGTTTCATTCACAACTTAAAGAAATTCTTCTAAAACATAATTTCCATTCATACTATGAATCTTTTTTTATATTTTCTGTGTATATACATAAATTACAGGTACAAATATTCTTTGATTATTATTTTCATTTTGGTACCTACTTATGATACACAGTGTACCATAAATATTATTTGGTATGTTACCCATTTTTCCTGTTCACAATGTCAAAAATACTCTTCCTGAAAGGTGTTATTTAAATGTTACTTCAAGCGTAACTCTAATTTATCAAAACACATTGCAAAACAATTAACGTTAATGTTCATTCGAATTTAATGTTGTTATTTAGAAGCAATTATGTAACTTATTTTTTGAAGAGACAGAGCGAAAAAAGTAGCTTTCGGTAGTCAAAACAGTACGTGTTATTATTATTTACTAAATGTAATATTTTTACCCATTTTAACCTATAAACAAGAAAATATTTGTTGATATTTAAAACAGTTAATATAACTAAATATAATATCACCTTAATTACCATCGCAATCTTGCGGTACGTTAATTATTTTCATCAGAATTTATTTATTTATCGTCTTGTTATTCGCTTAACTGAAAAAGTGTTCAACCAAATTGCCTGAAATTTGGTGAAACGATTAGTCCATGTCCAGTGACCTGCTGCTAGTCTTTTGGGAGCGACCCGGTCAAAGGTCAAGGTCACGGTTATTAATAACTCAAAAAGTATCGAACCATATTGCATGAAACTTGGTGGAACGATTGGTCAATATGCAGGAACCATTTCGATAGATTTTGGGAGTGATAGGGTCAAAGGTCAAAGATCAAGGTCAAGGCCATTTGTAACTCAAAATGTGCTCAACCAAATTGTCTGAAATTTGATGGTACAATATTGGTCAATGACCAGGAACGATCTGTTAGAATTTTGGAAGCGATCCGGTCAAAGGTCAAGGTCATTTATAACTCAAAAAGTATTGTGCCATATAGCATGAAACTTGGTGGGACGATTGGTTATTATCCAGTTAGCAGTTTCCTTAATTTTGGGAGAGAACGGGTCAAAGCGGAGGCAAAGGTATGCACTCTACCAAGCGAACATAATCTAGTTTGTTTTAGTACATTCTAAAAGATGCAGAGAAAAAAAGTTTCTTTCGATATTAATATTATTTACAAAATATACTATTTTAACTAATCTCAAACTAAAATTATACTCGGGGTCACATTAAACCCAATTAATAGAACTAAATACGATATCACCTTAAATGAAGTGAATAGAGGTAGAAGCAATTAAAGTGTGAACTCTGTGTACCGAGGACTGTTGATGGGAATAATTACGACAAGTGATTGCATTCTTAATGAGAAATGGCAACACTCCTAAAACTACCCTCAGCGGAACAAACTTTAGATGAAGTGCGATCCTCTTCTTTCTGCTACATTTAATCGCAAAATGTATTTTTGCGGAACATTTGTTTATACCGTGGATGTGTGAAGGATGTCTTCGTTAAATAAACGATCCAAAAACATATATTAGTGAATTATTGGGGCGTGTGATTACTATATTCTTAGGGAGTATATCAGCGATATTCCCAGGGAGTATGTTAGCGATATTCTCAGGGAGTATATTAACGATATTGCCAGGGAGTATATTAGCGATATTCCCAGGGAGTATATTAGCGATATTCCCAGGGAGTATATTAGCGATATTCCCAGGGAGTATATTAGCGATATTCCCAGGGAGTATATTAGCGATATTCCCAGGGAGTATGGTAGCGATATTGCCAGGGAGTATGTTAGCGATATTCCCAGGGAGTATATTAGCGATATTCCCAGGGAGTATGTTAGCGATATTCCCAGGGAGTATATTAGCGATATTCCCAGGGAGTATATTAGCGATATTCCCAGGGAGTATATTAGCGATATTCCCAGGGAGTATGTTAGCGATATTCCCAGGGAGTATATTAGCGATATTCCCAGGGAGTATGTTAGCGATATTCCCAGGGAGTATGTTAGCGATATTCCCAGGACACATTTTACGACATATTCCCATAGCATAAATTATACGTTATTCTCAGGGCATATAAAAATATATATTGATTGATGTTTCCAAACATTACCTTCTGCAACTTCGCAAAGGTGATTATTATTCTGGAAAACTGTTTACAAGGGATTAAACTTTTCTTATTTCTGAATTTTGAATAAATAACAAAGTTTGATTTTCTTACGATTTTCCATTGAATTATCCGAATAAGTTTGTTCGTTTTCCATTATATTTCAATATCTCTGTGACGTATTATTATAGGATCATCATTTATTTAATGCGTCGTAAAGCTAGCTATGGGATGACGTACTCTCGAATCCGTGAAATGTTAAATAATTATGGTGTTACATTGCAATAATAAAAAGGAGATGTATATTTAATTAACATAATTTATAATAATGATTGAATTTGATTATAAATAATAAATTGGGGTTGACAGAATTGTATATTTTCTGACAGAACTATAATCTTCAATCAAGTTTAATATATTGGTTATTATCACTAGATGGGATATACTAATAGTATTGACTATTTAAATCTGATCAAATTAAAATCAAAATGAATTTTCAAACAACAGTATAAACACTTTAAAGTATTTATTTTAATAATTTAAGCTAGTTAATTAAGTTTAGATTTTTGTAATGTATTTGAACGTACAATATTTAACGAAAATAATACCAATTGTATGGATACAAAATAAAGAATTCATCTGATATTTAACTTGGCAATATAGAGTATACCATGTGATGATATATCTACCACTATATAGAGTATACCATGTGATGATATATCTACCACTATATAGAGTATACCATGTGATGATATATCTACCACTATATAGAGTATACCATGTGATGATATATCTACCACTATATAGAGTATACCATGTGATGATATATCTACCAATATATAGAGTATACCATGTGATGATATATCTACCACTATATAGAGTATACCATGTCATGATATATCTACCACTATATAGAGTATACCATGTGATGATATATCTACCACTATATAGAGTATACCATGTGATGATATATCTACCACTATATAGAGTATACCATGTGATGATATATCTACCAATATATAGAGTATACCATGTGATGATATATCTACCACTATATAGAGTATACCATGTCATGATATATCTACCACTATATAGAGTATACCATGTGATGATATATCTACCACTATATAGAGTTATAGACCCTTTATTATTACAATTTAGATTCAACCTTTACCTCTTTTGCCCATCCATTCTATATTAAAAAATTGTATTGAATAATTTTCTAACAAATTATGATAATGCACTGAGAAAAATAAACAATTCCAACTGATGCACCCAGGTGTTTTGAGCTGAAACGTGACACTTTAGTGCATCAAACTATAGTTTGATGCACTAAAGTGTCTCGCTATAGAGACAAAGCCGTAGGCTGAACTCATAACACCTGAGTGCATCAGAATTTCTCTGAATGTGAAATTTTTTATACTCTACTATATGCACAAATATCATTTTACATGCGATTCGAACGGATCTACAATTATCAGAATTTCAACTGTCATTTTAGTAGATTAAAGAAAAGTGTATCCGTGATGATTTTTTGACACTTCACTAATTTCACATTTCCAAAAAGAAACTTATCCTACCTAATTGTAATACCTTTTGATATTTTAAAATTGTTCCAGGTACACAGTGTCAAATTAATAAGATTTGAAATATATTAGAAAATTAAAAAACAGTGATTTCATTAATTAGCATCATGATAGTACATGTAAAAACTCTTTTCTCTGATAGTACATGTAAATACACAAAATCAGTAACACTAAGTCTAACCAACAACTCTCTTCATATTCTCGCACGCATTGTATTGAAATTATTATCCAGTTGATCGTCAAAAGCCTAGGATATATTCACTATAATCCCTGGACTGAATCTTATGGTTCCTAAATAAATGTTTTAGTTTTAGAGGAGAAAAATAAATACCTGTATTACATTAATGACTATTAGTTACTATTATCCATGTTAGTGCCTTGCTTTATCTATTAATAAATTTATTTAGTATTTGTTTAACGTCTGTTTCTGAACTAAATTAATGTCATATAACCTAATTACTATAATCTAAAACTGCAAGTAACGTTAGAAATATATTAACTTGGTGAAAAAATTGTACATGTTTGAAATTACAACAGTTCGGAGCCCAAGGGACGCCACCACAGACAGAGAGCCATTAGATCCTTATTGCCATTTCAGTTTATGTTTAAAAAATTGTCTTATGGATTTTAAACTAATGCAGATTTTTTAGCCTTAAAATAGTCTCAAATTTAAAATTCAAAGAGTCTTGAAATCTCAAAAAGCTAACTCCATTATTATACAGGATTTCGCAAAAAAAGAAAACCCATTTTCAAATTCATTTATTTTACAAACTATCAAAGATAGAAATTTTCTACAAACAAGGTTTTATTCGTTTACTTTTTTTGCATCTATCTGGATAATCTGTTAGAAGTTACGACAAAAATTGAACATCCTGCAGCGAATTAAAAAAAGGTAAATAAAAAGGGCTTGCACGAGGACGAAAAACAAAAAGTTCATAATAGGAATAATTTCTTTCCATGTGGTAGTAGTAAGTATTACATCCTACTATTTTTCATTCAATTAACGCTTTGGTTATTGACTCTTTCATTCATGGGAATACATCTTCACCAATAACGATGTCTTCTACAATATGTGCCTTTTTTTGCAGACACACACCATTGTTCAAAATTTAGACAGTGCAGTAAATCAGTTCTAAGAGTTCGATGCTTCTTTAAAGGATGATACTTAACATCGTGTTTAACAATTCGGTGAAAAGTGTCTTAAATGATATCAAATCCTTACCTTTTGATTGATATTTTTGTATTCTCAATAAGCTGTTCATGAAAAAGATTAATGTTTTCATATGTTCATTTTTTGTTCAAATTTAAAGTGGTTTCTTCAGATTTGTAAATATGGTTTTATAATTGGTGGAAATCTTTCCAGAAAGCGTTGTTCAAAATGAGGTTGAACCTGTTTAAAGCTTTCAGTGTTTAAAAAAATTATCACAACAAAGACTCTTTGTTCTTTTGAAAGCTACATTTTGAGGGTTTCGAATAGGAGATAAAATTAACGGCGAAATGATTTTATTAGGATTTAAATTTTTTCTAAAAAATAACTTTTAAATGGTAAGTTTTTTTATTTTCTCTTATTTGTTACAAAAATAGTGGAATTTAATGTTTTTACATCCATATGAAATGAATTAAACTTCTTATGAATTTTTTCGTATATTTCGTCCTTGCGCAAGCCCTTTTTTTTCATTTTTAATTTGCTGCAGGATGTTTAATTTGTGTCGTATCTTTTAACAGATTATCAAGATAGATGCAGAAAAGTAAACGAATAAAAGTGTGTTTTTAGAAAATTTCTAGCTTTGATAGTTTGTAGTATAAAATAGTTTGAAAATGGGTTTCCTTGTTTTGCGCCACCCCGTGGAGGAGCTAAACTCTAATAACCGATGGGGGAATTAATGTACCCCCCACCCACATCTGGCCAGCCTCCTCCTTCCAGTAATAATAGGGTTAATACTTGATAATACATTTCCAAACGATTCTCCGGGAAAAAACAATTAAAATATAGTTTTTGAAAATCATATTCTATAGTCTATGAAACAAAAGCCATTGCACGATCGTAGAATATATCTATTGGATTCTTCTCTTCATCGATCATCGAAAATCAAGAGTTGAATATAATCTTTGTTGATTTACAAACGATATGACGATCTTAATCCACTATTGAAGAAGATTATAAAGAAAATGTTAATCAATTTACAGTCACATAAATTTCGTCGAGAATTCCAATTACAATCTTTGATGATCATCGATGTTTATTGTGGGCTGAACCGCTCATAATCCAGCGCTAATCTGCTCCCTGAAAAAATATGCGTGGATACTAGGATAATATCCTACTTCTAACTATATTGTTTTTATATTTAATTCTTCCAGAACGAACTGTTAGAATGAATAAAAATGTTTATGGAAACTATTGTAAAGAATAATTTAATATTGGTATCATTATTTCCACTATAGCAATAATACTGCGATTGTAATGTTTTATTTCCAGTGAAATTAGAGATGTTTATTTTCTCTTTAATTCTGAAAGCAAGAAAACCTAATGTAAATTGATCACTTATTGCATTCTAAAATTGAGTAGAAATAATGTTCTATGTATTTAAATACAACTTATTATTTTACTGCTCGTGTCGTTTAAAGACAATCATTTATTCTTTATATTCAGAGTAATTAGGTTATATTTACATACCATTTTTTTCAATTAAAATTTATGGTGAATCGAATAAACATATCGTGTATCTATCATAAGTCTATTTAATTATAATCAACAATAATAATTAATAGTGATATTTAGTCTCTATATTCTTTATGCAATTCAAAAAATGAATAAAATTATTCATAAAATTTGTTAAGTATCATTAAGCCACATAGGTATTATACATTTTTCAAAAGAAATAATCATAATTTTAAATTGTGAGTAACGGAAGGTCTATTTTTGTGACACTGTCAGAAAACTAAAAATTTACCAATTTTAAATTTATTCTCCTTTTGTCGATAATGAAAGCATTTTTAGTGATTTTTTGAAAATAAATCCCGCCCCAACATCATTGGCATATAACTATATTAGACTGAATTTGTTCAATATTTTTTTATCAATATATATTTTTTTAAATATGTTTCTTACAAATATTTTTTTCAATATTTTTGGATATAATTTTTTCAATATTTTATCAAAATTTTTATCAACGCCACATTCAGTAACAAAATATTCTGCATTCCCTGATATTTTCAGAGTTGCCAGAGCCTGTACTATCCACATTTTAAAAACTGATTATTTCCATCTTTCCATTTTGAATGCAGAATTTAGATATCTCGTATATTTAAAAGATTTGTGATTTATTAAGCTATTTTCATATTTCTTAGAAAGAAATCTTAGGATTCAAAAACTATTGCCCATCTCAAATCTGCTATTTAAAATGACATTAATAAGAAAAAATTGGTTTGTAATAAACATAAGCAATCCTTTCGATACCGTAAAATAGAGTTAATTAGTTTTCTTTAAGTTTTCCATGTATTGTCTCCATACACAAACTCAAAATATCTAGTAATTTTATCTATAAATCGCAAATTTATAGTTCGTGTCCCTAAATCAATAAGGGACGTGAACTAGGAATGGGTATAAGGTTCGGTTCCTGGTTCACGTCTTCAAATCTAATAGGGACTTGAATCAGGAATTTACAAATTTTAGGATTAATTGGTTTTCTTACTTAACTATGGACTACGGACATCTGACAGTACAGACTTTTAAACCATTTTAAATACGCTTAGTCGATATTAATTCTATCCGTATTTTATGTATTGGTTAAGCTGGTCCTTTGGAATATAGTCTTTATGTATTGATTAATGTATTGATTAATGCATTGATTAATGCATTGATTAATGCATTTGTTAACTTTATATGTAAATCATACTCGATCCATACAACTTCAATTCAAATTATTAATGATGAAATTATAGTATAAAGAATGATTATGATTGTCACTTCTAATCAGGTAACCTTTTCAAAAAAATATATAATTAATTGTATGCATGAAGATATTTTACAATTAGTTTAGGTATACTACACTACAACAAATTATAAGATTTGAAAATAATAGAAAACTAGAAAACTGTGATTTGTGATATTAGCATCATCACAGTGACTCTTTTCACTGATAGTACATCATCACAGTGACTCTTTTCTCTGATAGTACATCATCACAGTGACTCTTTTCTCTGATAGTACATCATCACAGTGACTCTTTTCTCTGATACTACATCATCACAGTGACTCTTTTCTCTGATAGTACATCATCACAGTGACTCTTTTCTCTGATACTACATCATCACAGTGACTCTTTTCTCTGATAGTACATCATCACAGTGACTCTTTTCTCTGATAGTACATCATCACAGTGACTCTTTTCTCTGATAGTACATCATCACAGTGACTCTTTTCTCTGATAGTACATCATCACAGTGACTCTTTTCTCTGATACTACATCATCACAGTGACTCTTTTCTCTGATAGTACATCATCACAGTGACTCTTTTCTCTGATAGTACATCATCACAGTGACTCTTTTCTCTGATAGTACATCATCACAGTGACTCTTTTCTCTGATAGTACATCATCACAGTGACTCTTTTCTCTGATAGTACATCATCACAGTGACTCTTTTCTCTGATAGTACATCATCACAGTGACTCTTTTCTCTGATAGTAGATCATCACAGTGACTCTTTTCTCTGATAGTACATCATCACAGTGACTCTTTTCTCTGATAGTACATCATCACAGTGACTCTTTTCTCTGATAGTACATCATCACAGTGACTCTTTTCTCTGATAGTACATCATCACAGTGACTCTTTTCTCTGATAGTACATCATCACAGTGTTCCTTTTCTCTGATAGTACATCATCACAGTGACTCTTTTCTCTGATAGTACATCATCATAGTGACTCTTTACTCTGATAGTACATCATCACAGTGACTCTTTTCTCTGATAGTACATCATCACAGTGACTCTTTTCTCTGATAGTACATCATCACAGTGACTCTTTTCTCAGTCAGTACATGTCTATGGAGATGCCATGCATTCTTTTTTAATTAGGTTTGTATTTTGAGGGTCGCCTTCAGAAGTTCCTTCATTAACGGAGAATTTCTTGCGTAACTTTGAGAGGTATTAGGGGCGCAGGTGTGATCTCTGTCTGCTAATTAAAAATAGCTCATATGACTGCAATCATTAACAAACTTAGGGTCCCACCTGTCCGTGTTTGATAGATCGATGTAACGATTCATCGGGAAAAGTTTCCTCCCGTAT